>JAPYYS010001415.1:0-38063 GCA_030522525.1 Campopleginae sp. 14b
CACACACGCGCACATATATATATATATATATATATATATATATATATATATATATATATATATGTGCGTGTGTGTGTGTGTGTGTGTGTATATGAATACAGTCGTAACACACAAGCATGTGTATACGGAGAGTTGGCGCATGCGCATAACTTGTTTACAACTGCGGAGCTTTTACCATACACACATGACCTTTCCAAGATGGACACGAGAGCCAGTTCCTTACGTACGGCGCGTGTGACTTTCTGCCTACATTTTCTTCTCTCACGATCGTAAAAATCTAAATTTGTCATTAATGAATAGTGTGTTGGTGAGTTCCTAAGACGATATTTCTGAAATTCTTGGTTTAATTCAACAAGGTAAATATTTCAAAGATTGACGCGCGTTTATAAAGTTTTCAACGTGCCAAACGTGCAACGAACCCAACAAATGTCTTGGAAAAAGTGAAAAACAAAAATAAAAAAAAAGTTAAAAAATAGTGCAAAATAGGATAGGAATGAAGAATAAAATATAAAAAGAATAACAACGTGACGACCACTCGCACACGCCTTCTCATTGCGCGCGCGTGTTTGTCGGTGTTGGTGCGATCGGTGTGTATGTGTATGTGTGCGTGTGCTGCGCCGCATTCGAGGCTGTGTATGTGTGTTTGTGTCGGTGGCTCTCTGCGTGTCGTCGCAATATTTCACACGACGGGTGGAACTTGCATTTGAACAAGAAAACAACACGCAAATTCTTCCCCACTCCACGGTGTGCCGCGAATTTTCCAATCGTTTGGAATCGTTCAGTCTCCCTAGTTTCGCCGACTTGAAAAATCTCATTCAGGGTGTTGCGCGCGCGTGTGTCTGTGTGTATTTTTTTTCTTCCGTTTCTTCTCGTTCGCAAGTGCGCTACGAGGGATTGTACGGGGGGAAGAGAGAAAGAGAGAGCGAAGGAAAACGAAGCAGCAGCAGCAGCGGAGTTGGCGCGTGTGTAAGAAGTTACTCGAGACTCTCCGCCAGGGGGGCAAATGCGTATTTGTCGTATTTTTATCGTGGAAAATAAATAACGCGACGAGAAGGAAAAAAAAGAAAGAAAAAAAAGAAGATCGACATTCACGCGGGAAAATCGGAGAAAAAATTTAAAAATTCGTAATTTTCGTTCCCCCGCTTGAAATTCTCATGAAAATATCAACTCAAATATTATAAAACAGACACCGACAGGAAAACCGGAAAAAAACATCTATACAACCGAATAACAACAACAACGACAACAATAATACAGCGCTGCGAGTTTACAGAGTGTAATAAATAAACAGGAGGCTGACGGGCTAGCGCATGCGCGCATCCTACAAACGAAAAGTGGGGGAGTAAGAGAGCGCTGCGGCGGAGGCTGGAACGCTGCTGCGGCGTGTCTCCCTTCCCTCCGACCCTTCCATACCTCTCTGCCCCTCTTCTCCTTTTCGTGTGTTGTTTTCTTTACCGTTTTTACTTTCACCCTGCCTCGCCGCCCTTCTCAGTCCTCCTTAGTCCCCCCTTCCATCTTTTTTCACCAAATTCTCTCTCTCTCTCTCTCTCTCTCGCTCTCACTCCCACCTCAGCCGCTCCTCCCGCCATACTTTTCTTCGGATATACAATTATTTAGTTGCGCATCCTCTTTTTCCCTTACGTTTTGGATGGACCATAAGAAACGCACGAGGGGAAAAAGAACGAGAGAGAGAGAGAGAGAGAGGAAATGAGAAAAAATTATAAATAAATGAAGACACGTTGATTTTTGAAATAGCGCGCGTTTATCGTGCCGACCGCATGGTACCGCGAACTACGTACGACGCTGAAAAACTGTAGAGAGCAGAAACTTCCGAGTGTGCGGAAAGAAGAAGCAGAAAAATAACAACAAGGGGAAGAAGGAAGAGAAATAAAATGAAAAATAAGAGAGAAAATCGACAGAAGGTGTCACTCTGACCAATTGGCCATCGACCCTGAGTCGCTCCCCTTCTCCCCTCCCAAGTTCCACCGTGCGCCGCACACACCGCTATCGAAGAAATTCCACGCGAGTTTGTTTTCTTGTTACGTTTTTCTCTCTCCTCTCACTCCCTCCATCCGACTATCCCTCTCTCCGGCATTTCTCATTACGTCTACGATCGAGAGAGTATTGTTTCTCTCGCGGTCGTTCCTCCACGAGGCCAAACCAAAACAATTGTAAAATAAAGTGTGAAAATAAAAAGAAATAAGTGAACGAGAAGAAATGCGAGAAACGTGTTACCCAAGCGCGAAATATAAAAACACGCCCACCTGTCAGCGAATCCAATGCAAAAGCCAAAAATCCTCCGGGCTCATATATATTTGTGATACGTGTGACCTGTCTCTCCGTGTACATTATTTCCGTGTCTTTTTACTCGCCTAAGAACGTTATAAAGTAAAACCTTGCCATAATATATATACAGGTGTATACGAGCGAGAGAAAAACTGGGATCGCGAGGCAAAGAGAGAGAAAGACGAAATACAAACCCATGCTTACGCCCCCTAGTGCGTATTTACGTGTGTGTGTGTCGGTGCGCGCGTGCAGGTTCTTCAGACCAACCGCGCGTCCTGTAAGAGTTCTACGTGACACGCGGCTACCAAGAAAAAACGCCGATAAATCCAATAACAAACAAACAACAACGACAACAATACGACACCAAGGCCGATAAATACAATACCAAGATCATAAAGCGCCCACCGTGTGACCTCACGAGACGAATCTTAATAAAAACACGTGTAAACAAAAAAAATTACGTTTTTTCGAAACAACCAAACAATACGTTATTGTTAAAAATATTAAAATCAATAATAAATTAAAAGCAAAAAAAAAAACGAACTCTCGGAATTGGGACGGTGAAGAATTACGGTTCTTGACTCGTGGACGATCGGGAAAACGACGTAGATACGGGGAAAGAATTGATATATTAGGAATCAGGGCGAAAAAAACGTCCCAACGTATATAAATATATATATATTTATCCGCCTATATATATATATGTGTGTATACATATATATTTTGACCCGAAAGAGTGTCAAGGGTGGAAGGGAGACAGAGCAGAAACACCCTTAGTGCATTCTTAGTACAAGCGCACTCGTACTACGGCGCATCGCGCGCGTTTCCCCTTCTCCCCGGCCCAAGTACCGTTGAGCCGAACAACAAGGACGGATATACAAACAGTGCGACGCGAATGACGCGAGGGCAGTGAAAGTTGAGAACGAGAGAGAGAGAGAGAGAGAGAGAGAGAGAGAGAGAGAGAGAGAGAGAGAGAGAGAGAGAGAGAGAAGGAGACAGAAGAGGGTGGGGAGCACAGAAATACTACGCGCCCTTAGTCTTGTTTTTCTAGTACGACTCTCCGCTCGACCATAACATTTAAATAAAAGTGAAATTCTGGCCGATTGCTCACGAGCATCAAATAACAACATTTTCCTCGAGTAACCAACCATTTTTCGGCTTAACACACAGCAAAATTACGTCGTTACGTCTCCTACGAAGTTGTCAATATTTAAAAGGAAGTGGCTCTCTAGCTCGCGTCGTTGTTTATCCAACGAATCCCTGTATTTTGCTAGTCGACCTTGCGCGTACGACGGACACGCGACGAATGAACCAACGAGGCCGCCATTGACCGCTTATATAGCGCACGCTCTACCTCACGAGAAAAACGAGACCGAGCGCGCTTGGCTCGTAAGTCCAAACGGACAAAAACAATAACACAACGTTGCGCGTGCCAGCTCAAATAAGAATAATAATAATAACAACTAACGACGGCTAAGAAAAGACGCAAATAGTGGGAATAACAAAAGTCGAGATTCGTTCGTTTCTACGAACGAAAAGACTGATTCGTTTTAAATATTACGCACAAAGTCTGTGGTAATTTTAGAGGCGACAGGAACAATCCTGAGCTTGCAAAAATCGATACTTTTCCATCGTTCGGATTTTTGGTTCGATCGCTCTCCAATAAATTTCATCATTTTTCGGTCCGGCCGCGTTTTTTGGCGTTTTTTTCGCTCCTTTGGAAATTTTTCATCTTCGCATTTATGCCTCGGTACGATTGATCTTCAAGGCTGGCTACTTCCGGTGACTCGGCAGTGTCGCTGCCATGTGAACAGCCACTACGCGGCTTTCTCGTGAGCGTAGGCGACAAATTTGCAACCACGTGTTTTCTAACGTCGGTTGTAATGTCGTCCAGCAACCGTGGACAAGTCCCATTTTCGGGGGGACCGGTCGAACTCTCCGGGCATCTCCGAAAGTTCAAGACCCTCAAGAAAAAGTATTTCGTACTGAGAGGCGATGCACCTGGACATCCTGCCTGCCTCGAGTATTACGACAGCAAAAAAAAATTCGACAATCGACAACCACCCAAACGATCTATTTCCATGCGAAGTTGCTTCAACATCAATCGGCGGGTCGATACCAAACACAGCCATGTTATTGCCCTCTACACCAAGGACGAATGCTTCTCTCTCATACTCGACAACGAACGCGAACTCGAACAATGGCTCAATGCGATGTTGCTCCTCTCTGGCGATGTACCGGATGGCGAGCAACCCAGACCGACCTTCGGTAAACACTATTTTTGGATTCACTCTGCCCCACTTCCGGTTTATATCTATTAATACAACCGTCGATATTAGCTTCATGCTCGCTTGTCAATCCCATGCATTTCCCAGGCATGTTGTCCTTAATCCTCCTTCAAGGCGTTTATTCAGTTGCTCCTGGACACTGAGAGAGCCAGGAAAAACCAGACTTTCATTTTCCTCGAAAACGCACGATACTCAAGTTCGCACCCTTGGAAAATAACGAAAAATTTATTTTTCAATCATTATTTTGATAACTAATCCATTTTTTCATTTTTTTAAATTAGAAAAAAAATAGAGAGAGTGGATCAACTATCAATATGAATTTTTTTCTTTTTTTATTCGAATGCAAACTCCGTTATTGTGAAAAATCCTCAAAGTTGGAATCGTTGAAATGCAACGATTTTTGGGAAATTATGTGACAAAAATAGTGGGGAAGATTCTTTGTCATTTGAGAGCTGAATTTACTAAAAAAAAAAAATGGAAAAAGTGAATTAAATATCGAAATGATGATAGAAAAATAATTTTTTTTATCGTGAAAAATCCGATAAATCTGGGTCGATTCTTCCCATTTCCATTTCCTTTCGTTCATTCGCTGACTTACAACTCGATTCATAACTGAGTGACTCCTCGTACCGAGCGGCAATTATAATCAGTCACACAATATAATGATTCGCTTTTGTTTTATTTTTCCCAGAGCACGTGTGGCAAGTGACAATGCAGAAAAAAGGTCTCGGCGAGCGAAAGAACATTCACGGCCTTTACAGACTTTGCTTGACTGATCGGACTCTCAGTCTCGTCAAGGTCGGCGACCATTCGGATTTCATCGAATTTTCGGTAAATATACAAATTTATCAACCTCCACACCAAATATCGATTCATCAACCGTATTTGGGGCAAAAAAAACACAAACAAATTATATCGAAACGTGAAAAAAATGTTTCATTGAATGAAACGTGTTTGAAAAATCATTACTTCTCCGTAAACCAATCAAATTCATTCGACCGAACAAGTTGACGAGTGAAATAAATTTGAATAATTTTCAGGAAATGAAAAAAAATTCAAATAAAATAAATATTTTTTTTAAAAATAGAAATAAAATGAAAGAATTGACAAAAATTGAAAAAAAACGAAACCAAATAAAAAATGAAATTAAATAAACAATAAATATATAAAAAATAAAATAAAATGAAATAAAAATTAAATAAATGAAAAAGTAAAATAAAACAAAAATAGAAAACAAATAAATAAAAAACGAGATAAAATGAAGTAAATAAATAAAAAATTTAATAAACCCATGTACGACACGAAAACACAATTTATTTTTGAAAACGTCCCTCTCGTGGCCTTCAATCGTCAACTCTCGTTATAAACTTTATCTCGACGATTGGTCGCGCTATGAGAATTTCTCGCAACAAAATGAAACCGCAAATCGTCACGGATTTTTATAATTTCAATGATCGTCGAATCTCACAAGTTTTCTACTGAACAATTATGTCTAAAAATCATGAATCCCAGTAGGCAAACAGTTCGAAATTCGACATTGACCCTCGCGTCAAAAATTGAGTCATTAACGAAAATGAATAAAATGGTGAGTCGAGTAAAAATCATTCGCCATGGAATCAAACACGTGTAACGGTGGTAAAAAAAGTTTCATGGAGCGAGCGACGATTACAGTGTAAGAAGCGTCACACAGACAAATATTTAATGTTTTCGGAGAGCCAATCAAGACAAGAAAGTAGTTCCCTGAAACTCTTATCTCTGGAATGTTTTATTTCGGGAAACGATGAATTCCTCGTAATGTTTTCGAGAGACGGAAAGAGAATCGGAATCTCAATGGCCCCGAGTTTCCGGAAAATTCTACAATCTTGGTAAAGTTTTCGAGGATTCCGAAATCTTCCAGGAACGTTCGGATTTTTAATCAATATCATCCACTCAACAAGTCCGGTTCGAAGGTTTTAACCCGATCAGTTAATCGCTGTTATGACACGACTCAGGTTCATTGTGGGTCGCTGAAGATCCAACGATAGTAAAGTTTTCATCGTTGAAAAAAAAAAAAAACGGAAAATTCATTTTTCAATCATTATTTTGATAATTAATCAACTTTTTTTCCATTTTTTCTACTACATTCACTTTTTGAATTTCAAAAAAGTCTGCTCCACTATTCTTGACAAAAAGTGCTTAAAAAAAGAATCAGTTCTCGTTGCATTTTAACGATGCGAACTTCAACGTTCGAAAAAATCCGAAAGAATTCCTCAGCACTCTTGAATACTTCTGCGTTAAAGGCACACTACGAAAATTGCAAAAATCCTGTTAAGGTTCGTAAACTCAAAGTTCCTTGAATTCCCATGCCCTATTATCGAATTGATATAAAATTTTGAAAATTCTTTGCTTTAATATCGAATTGAAATTTGCAGTTGGTGTCGATACGTCGCTGCGGTTACATGGACCGAATATTTTACATGGAAGTGGGTAGATCGGCAGTAACAGGAGGGGGTGATTTGTGGATGGAGGCGGAGGACAACAACATAGCGTACAACATGCATTCGGCGATACTGAGTGCGATGAGTAGCAGCAGTACTAATAACCCGAGTATCGTGACCGGAAGTAATTCGAGCAAGGATGACGTTGGTCCACGTCAGAGAGGTCGAAGTTCATCGGCGAATGAGGCGAGCAAGCCGATATCGGTATTGCAGCGAAGACACACAGGAGCCAAGCTGCACGGTTATTCACCGCTCGGTAAGAAGCCCCGAAAAATAATGCTAGACCGGGCGGAGGCGCGGGCGCGAGCAAAAAAGAAAAAAAAGCGAAAATTCGTTTTTTGACCGATTGAACGAAAATCCATTGTCCGATGCTCAAGCCTTGCGTTCGATCGCTCGAGGGAGACATATAATTCGGAGCCTTCCCCCCCAGAGCGAGGACACGTGGCGAGCGATAACGAAAAATCCTTAGAAAACAGTGCGACAACCTGCGAGCAAGTGGCACATTTTTCCTATCGCAATATCACGTCCTTTAGTTGAAACGAAAAAGTCCCAATAATTCCGCTAATTGATTGATCCAGCGTGACTCGGCCAATGAGTCACGCCGTCTGTTTACATCAGAGTGTCGCTTTCGACTTAACGGAAGAGTAATCGATCCAAATCGACTGAAAAATCGGTGCGTCAATAATTCACACGCAAAAAACGCCTAACGATTGCTCCTCGTGACGCAACACTATTTACATCCACTTCATTATATTTCATAAGCGAACTTCTTCAAGAAGAACCTAAACACAGCTGCTAATCGCTCACCACGATTACCGTTTTCCCTGTAGCTCGTTCTCACTTTCCCTGCCCCTCAATCAATTTCGTATTTTTCCCCAATTTTTCCTTATTTTCCTCGTTATTCAAGTCACATTAGCACACGTGTGTTTACGCTAGTCCACGCGACCTTGCCAAAGAAAATCGTCGAGATTTCTCGTATGTAGGAAGTTTAACACACGTGGGTTGCGGGCTTTACAGAAGAACAGAGGAACACCAAGGAACAAATGGATCCACTGCGGGAGCAAAACATCACTGCATCCGCCCCCTCATGGTGTAGCCAATCACAGAGTACCTCCTCCTCAAATACACTTACGGGTCTGTTCTCTATCACAGTAGTCTTGTTACGCTTCCTGTATTATTATATGAAGATTCTCTCTCTGTCTCTCTCTCTCTCTCTCTCTCTCTCTCTTTCGTATCGTTTGACCTTCACAGCGTCATTTGATTCTCCATCGGAAAAAAAACAACCGAAATCCTCGCTTTTTCCTTGCAATTGGAATTGCTGATCCGACACCTGCGACCCAGGGCTTTTAAATTCTTCGAATTGTTTTTCATCTCCCTCCAAAGTTCTATGTTTTTCACGGAATCTCTTCATCAACCATTCATACCCCTTTTTTCATCTCTCTCTTTCTCTCCCTCTCTCTCTCTCTCTCTCTCTCTCTCTCTCTCTCTCTCTCGTGCTTGACCCACACTCGCTCTTCCCAGTATCTCATCTTTTTACGTTTCACTGCGAAATACATAAATCATTACAGTCGGCTCAGAATTGCCGAGCTTCCGGGCCTGGCCAATCGATTTCTCCAGTGTTGATACTTTTTTCATTGCTTTTTCGCTTTTACACACTCTGCTCACTCGTCGGCCACGAGCCAGTCTTGCTTCTCACACTTTTCGATGTCCTCGGATGCATTTCGACCACGAAATCATTTACCATTTTTCTTTTTTTTTATTCTGACATTCTCGTTTGGCTTTGAAACGAATTCCCTCGTATTATCTGAGCGGCTCGAAAGATTTACTCATTTTATTTTTCCTGACTCACATTTTTAGACTTCTACAATTTTGATAATTTTTTTTTTTGTTTTCTGCGAACGGGACGAAATTTTGAGCTCACGCCATTCTTCCTTGCAATTTTTTGGAAGTTTTTCGCTCCATTCCGGTGCTTTTGAGACTTTCTGGAAATTTACCATTCCCCAAGATTCGTCTTAAGATGATCTAACAGGTTACGGTTGTTATGGCTCGGTTAATATTTCTTAAAAAGGAACAAGAGACGTTCGATTTATTTTCTATCAGAGGAAAACGATGGTGAAGTTCGCATTGTTGAAATGCATTGAAAGGTGATTCATTTTTCAATCAGAGTGCAACATTTTCGGAAACATATTTGTCAATAACACTGGGGCAGACTTTTTTGCCATTCGAAAATTCGATTTACTAATAAAAATGAAAAAAGTGGATTAATTATTAAAATAATGATCGAAAAATGAATTTTCCGTTTTTTTTTCCAATGATGTAAACTTTAGTGTCGTAGAGAAAAACGTTTACCAACACAGAGACCGTGATTTTACCGACCGCGAGACTGATAGATCATGTTATTGGTGAAGAGTGGCGCGACCTCCGTTTTGAACGTTGGTCGTGCGATGAGGGATATTCTCAGATTTGCTCAAAACGACAAAGAGAAGAATTTCAAGCAAGAGAAAAAATAAGAAAAAAATTCTGACGTCTGTAGGACTTGAAATTTTTGAGTCATCGTCGTTTGATTTTAATAGCAGCGTGGGAAAAAGTCTCATAGAGCGAACAGTTGGAAGTATCGTTTCTTCCGTTTACATAATAATCATAAACCCGAGGGAATCATTTCCGAGCCATATTGTTCCGTGTTCAATGTTCAATTAACTCCATTTCCGTCAAGAGAGCCAATAAAAATATAGTTTGAAAGATTTATGTTGAAGATTTTTCACTGAAAAGTTTGAATCATCACATAAATTTCCTTCACAAAGCCTTTCAAACGCTCAAAAATAAAAATGATCTTAAAGTGACTACACACAACAATGTTGCGATGTCCAAAGCATAGGGAAATTCCAAATGATTAGAATTTGATGAAATTTAGTGAGTATACTCTTTGGTATTAAATATGAATATACACATTTTTCAAGATTTTCCTTCTACATAGTTTTCGAGTAAATGAACACTAGAGTTTACATACATAACCATAGAATTCAGATACATATGGGTGAACTAATATAAGATCATATGAAATAATTAAAAAAATATAAAATCAAATAAAAAGTATATGAAAAAATGAAAAAATAAAAATGGAAAAAAATTTGGAATTTGAAGAAAATGGAAAGAAATTTGTCTCATCGATTTTTACGCTAAAGAATATTATCAGCAAATTGGATGAAATTCTTATCATATTGTCGTATGTAGCCAGCCTTCTTAAATGGCCGGAGACTTTGGTTTTGAGGTGCGATGGAAAAAAGCTTTACGGAATGGAGTCGATTGGTCGGAATGTAAAGTGGAATTGTATCAACCAAACTTGGCAAAAGAGCTCGCGACGGTTTTTTCGTGCAAACTCTGTCCCTATTGATAACCTTGACGAACTATTGAAATGCCTTCTCCCCTTTGGCACAAAAGAGAACATTTTGCTTCGGTTATTTTGGTCTGTATCTTTTTGGGGGTTATGAATGTTAGAGGTCGATGAATAAACGGGAGTGGTTAGATTTAATCAGCTACAATGGAGAGCCTGGTGAATGGTTTGCAGCTGTTCGCGGTTCTGGAAAATTGGAAGCTAATGCGGTTTGCAGCGAGAGCGTGGTCGTCGTCACCGGGAGTGGTGGTGGCAACAACAGCAGGAGCGGCGCCTCTACAAAAAGGCGGCGTCATTCGGTTGCGAGTCATCCCCAAATCACAAACAATTCCCAATCCGTATTTCCACTCACAATGATAACAACACCAACAAGTACAGCGACAACGACAGCGGCGTCAACAACGCCGTTAAAAACGGCTAAACCAGCGACTAAATCCCACCAGAGAACTCTGTCGCTGCCGTTGGCTGCCGTTGTAGTCAATCAAACGCAATCATCCAAAAGATTCGTTTTACGCTGTATGTATTTCAGTTCGAAAAATGCCTCTTTTATTTTTCCTTCCGTCAATATCAACGCGATAAAGTAACGATTCCTCCTTCACTTTTATTTTCCTCCCTTAATATTATTTCTAATTTTTCTAAACCTCCAACACTCGACTAAACATTTTTAATCGTTCGACTGCACGCAACGAATATAAAAACGCAGATTTTTCTAACACGTACGAGTTGTGCGCTTGCCAGGCACTCGTACGCATCAGGAAGAGAGACGAATCTTGCTTTTTTTTCTCTCTCTCTCCTCGGCGGTGACGCCGCTGCTCTGCCTTTTCTTCTCAATTTTATGCTTCCTTCGAGATTTCGTAAAAATTTACGAAACTGCACGAAAAAACAACGCTCTCTCTCTATTCCGTTTTGCCGGGGAGACAAATCTCTAGCTTTCTCGATCTTTCGTTACTTTTCTCTCCTCGCATGGCGCCTGACGAAGCTTCGGGACTTTTGCTTCGATTCTACGATGTTCATTCGTCGTAAGGATCCAATCAGGATGCAGGAACCAACGAAAACGCATTGTTTACACGAATGTGCCACCGTGTGTGTGTGTGTGCGCGTGAGGGTTTTTGTCAATATTTCGAAGCTGGTCCTTGCCCGGTACGTATTCGCTGGCACGTGACGCCGTCTGCTGGTGAAAATTGCTTTTTACCGTACAAAATTGTTTGCTTGAAAAAATGGAAATTGCTGGACTCGGTTTCACAGATTATTGAAAACTGCCATTATCAACGGCGCCATGACTCTTGCTCGATTTCAGCGCCCTCTCATCCCCAGGATCCGAATGATAAATAATTGATAAATGAACTTCGCTGTGTGTATAACATAATGAAACTAACCGAGCTGTTCTGATGGTTTGCTGGGACGTTTTTCGGCTTTTATGGATTTACTCTGTTGCCAATATTTCATCTGTATTGTTTTCTTCATTTTTTTGTACTTTTTTGCTGCCTTTTAAACTCTGTACCATTTGTGTCGTCGGTTCTTAGGTCGTTGGTAAAATATCGAGAAGCGACGTGATGCGAGAACGTCGAAACGTTTCTCATTCGAAAAATGAGAAAAAGCATTTTTTTTTCCTTCCGTTTAACGTCAATTTTTATGTCTCTGTGTCGATCGATGTAAAAAATTCATTTTTTGTTAACATTCATTTACACCGACATATGAAAATCTCAGCGTCCTCCATAAGTCGATGGGAAACTGGTTTAGATGAGAGTAAAGATTGTGAAACAGGTTTCAAGTTCGAACAACTTATCCGCATTTTTTAACAACGACCTCTTAACCGACGACCAAAAAAAATCACATTTTCAGTTTTTCTTTCGTTCCCTTCGATTTTTTCGTAACTCCTCGTAATTTTTTTGACATGTTTGATTTTTCAGGCGCCACTGGACGCGACAGGTGCGACAGCTTACCTTCCAGGGCTCGGACAACCAGCGAAGGACATCCTACACCGGTCGTTCTTGGACATCCTCGAAACGGTCACCTCGCCCCACACGTTCCTCGGCCTCACTCCATGTACGGTCGAGGATTGTCGTACTCACCGCCGGTATCGTCGATGCCTATTAGTCCTGCTTCCGGCGCGTGCTCCACCGACTCAGCCGGATCATCGCTCTCCATGGATGACGGCACCGAAAACATCCTCGAGGAGGGAACTACCTCATCGAGATACGGTCACTCTTTGACTCCTGACGAACCCGTTATCCTCGAGGAAAACTCCGACGACTATGCACCCTGGTCCGGAGCTCATCCCCAACACAAATACTCCCCGAACTTCAAATCACACTCTCCTTCACAGGTTTGTCGAAAAATTACGTATCCAACGTTATTTTCCCTTCAATTATCACACTTGGGTCCCTGTGACCTGCTCCTGGCAACGGAGAAAACAACTTTTCCCTCTACGCTTCGAAGCATCCATTCCGACTTGAAATTCACTGCAAAATTTTGCACGCTTAAGTTTATCGGGCTCGCTGATAATTATTTCATTTCAACTTTCGGAAGTTATGGAGAAATTTTTCCCAAAACGTAAACCAACCAATAAAATGTCGTGGAAACTTATGACCCATCATTCGGAACGTGCGAATGTTCTGAAAATATTGCAAGGGCCAATTTTATAAGCAATTAATAGAAACTTCGCGTTGTCCCTTCGCAAAACTTTTATTTTTGCTACGATTTCCAAGTTTTTTCAAAACGCCATTGCAATTAGCCGAATGTTCGTTCTATCGAAAATTCGATGAATTCGTGGTCCGTAGTATGCGCGTTATTATTATTTTTTTTTAAATAGCTCAATTTCCGTGGCCAGAAACCGAGGAGAATTTTATTTTTTCTCGATGGAATTTCTCTTAAGATAAACGACTCTGAGAAAAAATTTTCTTTTGAATTGAACTTGCATTAAATCGAATTTCGACATTTCGCTCGCTGTCTCATTAGAATCAATTTTCATTGAATTAACGAACGTGCGTTCTATAGAAAATTCGGTTGTTTTTTTCTCTCCAAAAAAAGGCCCTAATTTTTTTCCAGTAACAGAAACCAAAGGAATTTTTTTTCGACTGTTTTTTCGAAACGAGGCAACTGATAGAATTTCTTGTATAAGATAAAACGTCTGACGAAGAATTGCCATTGCAGCAGAGTTCCTACGTCGAGATGTACAGTCCGTGCGGTTCGAGTCCGGGTCGTGGTGGTGCATCGGTTTATATGCCGATGAGTCCGGCAACGGGTGGAGTGCCGCAGCCGCAGCCGCAGCAGCAGCAGCAGCAGCAGCAGCAGCAGCAGCAACACCAACAGCCGCAACACAGTCATTCGCGCGCATCTTCTTTGGTAGAGGAAATGACATTGCCGGATGGTTATGTGCCGATGGCGCCGATGGGTGACGACGGTTACGTGGACATGGATCCGTCCAACAGTTGTTCGCACCACAACTACAACGGCCATTTCCCGGAGGACATGTCGCAGCACGGCGGAAGTTCGTGTTCGGTAACGTCGGGAACGCCAAGCACGGATTTGCGTTTTTCCGAGTATCATTTGGACAAAGTGACGAGTTATTTAGCGACGAGCGAAGAGAACGCAGCGCGACCAACGCGTGCGTATTCGGTGGGTTCGAGGCCGGAGCCGGCGAGCAGGCATCGCAAAAATCGTTTTGACATAGCGCAACAAGAATCGAGTCGTGTCCGAGCCTTTTCGGTTGGGAGTCGTTCAAAAAGGCCGGAAATAATCGGCCGACTCGCGAGCGTTATCGCAACGAGGCTACCGCCCGGTATAATCGATTCTTCCAATTCTAACAAATCGAATTCGGCCCCTTTGCTCTCGAGCTCCTGGGGTCACAACTCCGGATGTTCCGTAACTTCCGAAAGAATGGAAGACCTCATGGAACTTGATTTCACCAGACCAAATCCTACGGAAGAAGCGATCCTCCATTCACCGCCTTCTTCTTCCTGTTCGCACTCACAATCTTACTCCACTGCCACGGATACCAGTTCCTACGTTGACATGTCGCCTGGACAACCGCACTCTTCCACTTCGACTGTACCCGCAGCTACCACTGTTACTGCCCCTTACGTCGATATGAGTGGCATCAATAAGGTCGGCATTCATATTTATTCTCATTTTTACTTGAGGCGAGGGATCAGTCGCTATCTCGCCACTGTGACTGCCACAGAGATAGCTTCAATTTTCCAAATTTTAGATTTTCGACACAAATTAAGGAGATTGGCTACGTACGACGATATGATAAGAATCTCATGAAGTTTTCTGATAATATTCTTTAGCATCAAATACGATGACCCGATTTGTTTTTTTTTTCGCCAACATAGTTGTCGAATGATTTGAATTGACAATGTGCTAAAGAAATACCTTTATATATCTGAATTCTATGCTTATGCATGTAATTTCTAGTGTTCAATTACTCGAAAACTATGTAGAAGAAAAATCTTGAAAAATTTGTATTTTCATATTTAATACTAAAGAGTATGCTCACGGAATTTCATCAAATTCTAATAATTTCGAATTTTCCTTCCACCCTTCTTAAGGAGGTTGGCTACATACGACAATTCGATAGGAATTTAATGAAAAGTGGTGATAATATTCTTTAGCGTCAAATACGATGACACAAATTTTTTTCTGTTTTCCGTCGTTGTTGTCGTGGTTGTCGAATAATTTGACTTAATAATATGCTACAGATATATCGTGTAAGCTCGAGTGTTCAATAACTCGGAAACTATGTAGAAGAAAAATCTTTAAAAAATTGTATATTTATATTTAATACTGAAGAGTATGCTCCACCAAATTTCATAAAATTGTAATCATTTCGATTTTTTCTATGCTTGAAACATGGCAACTTTTTTGTGTGTAGTCACCCTCCTTAAAGAAAGTCCCTGTCAGTAAATTTTTACCATCGTCTCGCGTCCGCTGACAGCCTTTTTCTGATTATTCAAACGACGACGGAGAATTTTGATTTGAAAAATTGGAAGTAAGCTTCGGCAGACTGATCCATCACCTTGACGCATCGGTAGCTTCATCTTCACTTTCTCTCTCTAATCGCTTTTTTTCCCTCTTGCAGATTAATCGTAACAACAATAATAACAACACCAGCCAGAACAACAACAACAACACCAACAACAACAATAACAACAACAACAACACGAGCACTGCCAATCACAATCATAATCAAGCCACGACATCCGTCTCGCTCATCGTTCACAAACCGGTTATCAAAACGCTCAAACCGGTCGAAGAAACTGAGGGCGCTTATATGAGAATGGAAAGGTCCATCGACGATTGGACCAGAGCCGGCACTAGTCCTAAACATGCACCCTCGCCCATGCAGGACGATTATATGCAGATGAATGGACCACCAGGTCAATAACCTTCTCATTTTTATTCTCTTTGTTCTTCTCATTGGGGGTGCGGACTCTTCGCGTCAACCGACCCTGAAATCTCAAAAGTTTTCTTCATTATTTCCTCGATCTGTCATTATTGTGAACATTTTTCGTTCCTTTTTTTTTTGCGACTGTCAACCGTATCCCGACCCTCTGCGGATCATTCCGGACTTTATCGACTCGAGCGACAATTTTTTTCAATAGACTCCTTTAAAAGGCTTTGTCAAAAGTTTTTCGCATTATTGGCTCGATTGTTCACATTTGTGCACATTTTTTCGGAACTGTCAACCGTATCCCGACCCTCCGCGGATCTTTCGGGACTTTTCCTACTAAATCGACAAATTTTTTCAACGAATTCCTTTAAAAGCTTCTATTTTAAAATAGAACGAATGCAATGTCTATAAGTATAATGAAACTTCGAATTAAAATCGATAGAGAATATTTCTCAATTATTTCACATTTTTTTGTTTTCAAATTCGCGAAATATTAATGGCAGGGCGGGAAAGAGCCGTATGATCGGGGATGCGATAAAAAATCATATGATCCGCGGGGGGTTAATCGTTAAGACCAAATTTTCTATTAGAAAGAACAATCTACTCGCTGAACATGATTTTTGTTATTTTTAATAGTTTTTTAAAATATTATTTTCCATTTTTTCAATAATTTTCGTGTCAAATGCGATCTTCTATCGGTTTTCTTGACGTTTCGAAACGTTTCGTCTCACTCAAATAATGGAAAAAATGTTTATTCCTTGGGACAGGCGGAACGAGAACCGCACCGGTGGATTTACCTCAACCTCGACGTCCTCCCGAAGGTTACGTCGAGATGTCCTTCAAGTCGCGTCCCAGTCTCGAGCAAGAGTACATAAACATGAATACGGGAAGCGCCGGTTCGGAAGGTTCAGGTTCAACCGGCTCGTCGCGGACCAGGACACGCAGACAGAATCCTGGCAGTCGCGCAGAGAAGTCACAACGATCGAAGCCAATCGCCATTCAAATGTCGAGCAAAACAATGAAAATTCCGAGCTTTTTGCCGTTAAACGGAAGTCCAACGTCGGAAAGCTTGGCCAGCACTCCGGTCTCTCCTCCGAGGGCTACACCGACAGGCTCGACGGCGACGATATTTCCTTTTTCCTTGAACAGTCCGCAATCCCCGATAAAACCGTTCAAAGCTCCCGCCTCGATAACGGCGGGCAATCAAGAGGATAACGGCCCGATCGGCTCAACGGCAACGTTAACGACTTCTTCGGCAGGGCCAATCGCCTGCGACTACGCGATTATGACGCCCGGAATACCTTCGACTTCCGGTACAAGCGGCAGCACAACTTCCCTTCAAATATCGAGCTCGCAGCCTAACCAGGACGAAATAACGCGATTGTCCTCGTCCAGCTCGACCAACACTTTCCATGAAGTACCACAAAGTCCCTTGACCGAACGGCTCGCCGAGCTGACGCTCTCCCGCACCAAAACGAACCGGAACTCTGGCCACTCGGCTCCGACCGTTTCCCCCAAAGAACCGGAAAGCAATTCGAGCGAAAAAACTCCCGTTAATCCGATCGACAACATAATCTCTTGTTTTCGACTATCCAACCAATCCGACGATCTCTCCTCCCACAGCCCTGTGACCAAGAGACGCGGCGCCGAATTAACGTTTTCCAAGATGAAAACCTCCCGCGCGAGTTATCCCAAAGACGAGACAAATCTTCCCTCCACTTCCGCGTCCCACACGAGCAAAACGAGTCTCGTAAACAATTGCGACGCGAATAATCCTCCCCAGGGAGTCTCTTCGAGCTCAACGACCGCGACGACCACGTGTCTCGGACAAAATCAACAAGCGGAAATGCCTACGAGCCCCTTGACCAAAAGATTGTGCGAACTGAGCGTCGCCAGAGCCAAACTCGTTCAACCCTCGCCCAACACGAGCCCCACACCTTCCGCCGGTTTCAAAATCATCCAGACGACACCGAAGAGCCTAAACAGCGCGACCGTCCTCACCGACGAGGATCAAAGCGGCGGAACGACCCCCACGACGACCCCAACCCCGACCCCGAGTCCTCTCGACTCCGAGGGCTACGAAAAACTCCAGCCCGGCGCGACGATTCTCCACTACGCCAGTCTCGACTTACCGGAAGTCGTTGGGCCCCCACCCCCCCTTTCCCCAACCCCCGTAATCGAGGCTTTCAATTACGCCGAAATTGATTTCGCCAAACTCAAACAAAATTAATTCCCCCTTCTCGCCCCTCTCCACCCAACAACAACACTGCGGCTACGTAAAACGACCTTGAGACATTTTATCGCGTTCGTGTAAATAGATACGGTTTTGTTCCGGAAATAATTTTAACACAAACACAATAATAAACAAAAACCCTCCATCGTTACATTTTTCGAGAGCCCACAAACGCTCAGACGAAAAAAAAAGACTTTAGCGACGCGATCGGTCACGGTAAACAAACAATTACCGATCGCCCGCCTCCCCCGTTATGTAAATAGTCTATTGAACAGAATAACTGAAACTTAGAATCGCTGAATTCTCTCATTTCCTCTTTATGCTTCCGAGTTTTTCCATTTTTTGTTCCTCCTCTTTTATGTTATCTCTTCTCCACCGAAACAACTTTTCCACTTCGCCGCTAGAAGGCCCCACCATTCGGTTTACCGATTCTCAAGTGCAACGAGAATCAACCATTCATTTTTGACTCCTCTTTCTATTCGACTTGCTTTACCTATTTTTCGTCATTGCATGCCAAAAGCGAAATTCTACTCAAAACTTATACGGCAAGTTTACATTTACACTAAATTACGTCAAGGATTCAGAGAGACCCGAGTCTAGGTCACTTCTCAGTGGACATCACGATTATACATACTATACATATGATGCATATAGCTCTAAGTTATTATAGCTTAAAATCCACGAATAAAAGTATATATATATAAATATTATAATAAATATATGAATATATACATGATGAACATAAAAATATTAACAGTAAATAAACAGATAGTTCAATCATTCTTGTTTTCTTGTTTTTCATTCCAAACAGTCGAAACCTTTGCGTCCCAGGACTCGAGAATCTTTCAGAATTCTTAGGAGCACGTTGAATTTCTTTTTTTATTCGTACGATCTTCGGTCGTTGCAAAAATGGATCGATCCCGATTTTTTGGGTTCTCATCGTATTTTCAGTATTCTCTGTGATAGAAATAATGATTCGAGGGCCTCCAGATTTTGATACTGTCATTAGATCCCTAGTATAAGAAAAACACGAGGCCGATGATCATTTCTTCGTGTTTTTTCTGTTCAAAGGGTCGAAACTTTCGCCTCAGGATTCAAAAGCTTCGCATAAATTCCTTGAGCACATTGAATTTCTTTTTTTATTTGTAGGATTTTTTAGTTCTCCTTTTTTTTTACTAAAAGTTCGATTTGTCGAATTTGAAAGTTTGGAAATTCACGTGGACCCTATGGGGGCGATGTTTATTGGGTTTTATGGATTAATTTTTGTTTTCGGGAATTTCGTATTCAAGTTTTTTCGTAAGGGTCTTCGAAAAACCAGCCACTGATACGGTTTCCTAGGAACAAGTGGTTTTCAATTTTTTTTCGGCGAAAAATAAGGTTTCGGGAAAAATGGGATTTTGGCGATATCGAATTCGGCCGGAAATATCCACGTATGTCCGTATGTTAACGCGGAACGTTGATTGGCGATGAGTTACGCGTGCGGTATTCTGTTATTCCGTGAAAATTTCGGAATCAGCCAAAAGCGGAGACAAACATGGGCGTGCTCTTTGAGCAAAAAGAACACAAGAGCCACCGGGGGGAGAGAGAGAAGAGAGATCACGTCCTCGGTAAATCCAGTTAAGGCGAGAAACGGCATAAACTCGGCCACAGCAATATTCCTTGAGCACATAACCGAGTCTTCGGTTCTTAAGCTGTGCCGCTCTTTTTATCTATATTTATATACATCTCCCTATATGGGCGAATCCACGACCATCTTTCCGTCTAAATCCGAACCTCACGAAACATATATTTTTCCCGAAACTTTTTTAGATCGTAAAAAAATTATTTTCCCAAATTTCATTAAATTTCACCGAAAACTTTGAATTAAATTCGATTTTTCAATCAATTTTCCAGGCAAAACACAAAAGCAGAAATTTTTCATTAAAAAATTTCAAAAGTTTTTCAACTTTTTGTCAGATTCAACGAAGATGCAAAATTGCCGCGATTTTTTTTTCTTTTTGGTTTTATTAAATTTTATTTATTTGAGGAAATAAAAATAATAATTCGAGGGCTTAAGGATTTGGACACTTTGACATTAGATTCCTCGTACAAGACACACCTCGGAGACTTGGAACACTTTTGAGAGAGAAGTGTGTTATAGCTGTGTGTATTCGCGAGGCAAAACGGATTGATGCTCGGGGGAGTGTGGGAGACAGCAGCTTTCGAGAGAAGAAGAGGGGCTTTCGTTTATGAATGATTGCTTACTCGGGATCTCGTATTCCTCTGATTATATCGTTGAGCAACTCGTTCTCATCGCTTTTATCTTTTGTTATTATTTTTTTGTGTTGATTGAGAGAAAAATGGGGTTGAAATATGTTTGGAATTTTAAAACGATTTTTATTTCTCTACTCTATTTTTCCTCACATTCAATTCCCGTTCGACGATCGATTTTTTTATCAATCATAAAAAGTTCAAAGTGAAAAGAAATTCTACCTCGCGACACCAAGCGAGCTTGCGACGTACCGATTAAATGTAATTGTCGGTTTCGCTCGATCTTTTTCCTACTCTCAATTCGATCGGCCACTTTTTATTCCAGCCTCGATTTCCCATGCATTTCTCCTCAGGTCTCTGTCATACGACGACCCATTCGGGTATCCATTGTCACCGTTAATTTGTGCGCAATCACAAATTCAATAGATGATCGCGATCAGCTCTGTAACGATTCCTCGATCGCTGCTATCGTCACCGAAAGGTGCGATAGAATCGGGTCTAGTAATTGCAATTACACGATTACGTTCTTCATCATTTTTTCAGAATCTTTGATAGAGTTGCACGAAATTATTGAAATCGAGACAATTTTAACGTCATATTCGTTCACTGGGAAATCAAATTTCCAGCCAAACGTGAGTAACAAATTGGAATTTTCGTTTTTTCGAAATAAACTTTCTTGTAGCTCGCGACTTTCGTTTCAATTGAATTAAAATTCATTAATCGAATTAAATTCAAATAATGAATCATTAATTTAAAAAAATCAAAATAAAATCAAATTCAAATAATTAATCATTAATTTAAAGAAAAATCAAAATGAAATTAAGTTGGAATTATCGATCATCAATTTAAAAAAAATTAAGATGAAATTACGTTCAATTGAAAAAAAAAAATTAAAGTGAAATTAAATTCAAATAATTAATCATTAATTAATGAATCGTTAATTTTTTAAAAATATTAAAATCAAATTAAAGTGCGTTCGAACTTGAAAATTTGTTTTCCTTCGATCGTGCGAAGCCGCTAATCGTTAAATATTTAAAAAAAATATAGGAATATCGTTGTACGGTTGAAACTTTAGTGAGTTAAAGATCGTGAAAAAAATTAAAAAAAAGCGAGGATCTTTGAATTTAACAAGCTTTTATTTGCGTTTGTTTTCATTGTGGCAAAAGCACACACAATGCCCATTTGGAGATATGATATGCAAAAGCGTCAAAGGTGCGGCATTAGGTCCGACAATACGGTCTCGCTGAATCTTCGTCGGGTTAGCCACCCTCTGCGGCGCGCGGGTCTATATACGCCGTATCTTATACGACTCGTGTCTCTTTCTTTGGCTCATTGTGAGTAAGAAAAGCGCATATAGTTCCTCCAATATCTATCTATATGTATATGCATAAAAATATATACATACATATAAGAATTGTTGGCTTTGATGTAAGCCGACGTTGCGGGGGACAGATATTATCGTTGTGGCGAACGCCGAGAGAAGTTCCCGCCTACCCCGTACGCTCATTTCTCGCTCCTTCTCCCTCCCGCTCTCTCTCTCTCTCTCTCTCTCTCTCTCTCTCTCTCTCTTTCTATTTTTCTTTTCTTCTTATCTCGTTCTCTCTTTCTCCGTCTCGGTGACGACCGATACTCACTGCCTAGAGAACATGTCTCTGCGACATCCGACCTCCTGCTTCTTAAGGCTATGAGAGAATTTATTTTATTTTTTTTCTTCTTTCATCGACTCTCCGATATCTTTGGTTCTCTCCTCCGCGTACGTCGATCATCGATCCTCTCGTACCTATACCAATGACTCGATGAATTTAATGGTTCGGCGCTGCTCCTGCTTCGGCGACGATTCACTCTTTTATATGCATTACTTTGGTCATATATATATATATGTATATATAGCTTTTTAGCTCACGCTGCGAGACCCAACAATACAATAGCATCCGCGGTACAATCGTGACTTTATATAGTAGCTCCGAGTTTATACCTCCGATAGTTTTTCTTCTCCTCTCTCGCAATCCTCCATCAACGAGAATACTAAATATTCATCGTCAATTGCTTCGTAATGGGACTCTAGTAATCCCATTGAAATATTCTCAAAATTCCTTCATCCGCATTGTCAGCCTCGATTCAAAGGAAATTCTAGGCTTGACCTGACATTTAATTTATCCTGCGAGTTTCTCCAGCAATTTATTTTCCTCCAAAATCCCAATTGTCGATCAGAAAATTTTGTAAAATTTTCAAGATTTAGCCAAAAATCGCAAAATTCCTCGTTTTTTTTTTCTTTCTCTATGGACGTGCGATAGCTCAATTCTCGCGGAATTTCCGAGATTCCACTCGACCATAGTCATTTCCTCCAAAGTCCCGATTGTCGATCTGAAAATTCGACCAAAAATCGCGAAATTTTTCGTTTTGTATTTCTGTAGACGTGCGAATGCTCCATTCTGGCGGAAACTTCGAGATTCCTCTCGACCATAACCAAGAGCTCGCGAACGTCATCGAGCAAAGAAAAAAGAAAAAAAATTCAAAATTCAAAATTTTTGAGTTTTGGGAAAAAAAGTAAAGTGAAGATAAAAACGTCTATGTTTGACTGACAGCGAGCTACACGAATATATGGCCTTCGATATTACCATCCGGATCCTTGGTACACAAACGGCCTAAGATAACTTATCACTCTCATTTCAATGTATAACTTTCCACTTAGAGCAAAAGCCCATTGAGATAAGAAGAATGAAGAAACAAGAAGATTATTTATTCCTGACCCCTAAATTGGGTGTGTATGCTTTCGAGAATTCTTGCGGATCAGGTGACGAATGTGAAAAAATGATGTTGCAGCGATCTCGTTCGCCAGCGATCGATCTTTGCGTCTGGAAACATTTTCCAATAGATCGTCCGGATTGCCAGCGTTTCCGCTGATTTTCAAATGTTTTTCCTCCCTCCTCGTCGCGTCGCATTAGCAACGGGCCAGAGAACACAGACAGAGACGAAACGAGAGACAGATATCTGTATTTGCTTTGGAGTATATTAAAAAAAAAAAAAAAAAGTTCCATGCGTGTCAGAGAGTTTCCATAGAACGCGCCGCCGAAGGCTTCGGCGGACATGCCATCAGTGCCAAGACGACGATAAAATGAGAACGACAACGCGACGATCCCTGTTTACCGAGGCTTTGTTTCCGCCAGTTTCCGTTTCCTACACGTCGCTATCGCAACGGACTTTTTTTCTCTCTCTCTCTCTCTCTTTTTCTTCCACTTTTCTAAACTCTTGGCAAACATCGCGGCATTCTCTGTGATCATGAAGCCTCGTCCAGGTTTTGTATGTATACCGATTCGAGCGTCGGAGTATTTTTAATTTTTAATAAATGGCTATGTGTGCGCAGACCTTATGTTGCACTTGGAGTATCATTCGTGGCGTAATAGGTCGCGTGCGGTATTTTTCAATTTATAATAAAAGCTCAAAGCCTCCCGACAATGCTCCATTTTTCGTCTTTTCGTTCTCTCCACGCTTTCAATTCTTTCCACAATCGCCCATATCTCATTCATCTGTTTGTCATGTGTCATTGCCTCGTCACAGGCTTATTGACTGTCATTTCATCGTGGGTCACTAATTTTTCGTGCCTCGCGACTCGCATGACTCATCCCACCTGTCTGTGCACACGATCCCTCTCCTTTGTATTTTAAAAACACATTTTTTTAACCACGCGGCGCTACAAATACGATTATCTCTCTTAATCTTATCGCTCATTAGGACTTTGGAAAACTTTTCTTTAAGATACTTCTACAGAGGTTTAGAAACAATAAAATTTCACGGTTGAGCAACGTTTTGCGTTCTTAGGAACTTTAAATTTCATTGCTCAACAATTTGCTTGACATTTTTTCTCGAAAAAGATCGATATTTCGTTCGATACGTTCGACAGAACGTTTTTTTTTTTAAATAATTCCAAAAATTGTGTAATTGCAGTGAGAAATATTCTGGAAAGTCTGTTCGGAAGCAAATTTTTGTTGCTTCGATCGTAAGTTTCGTCGACAATTCCGTTAGAACGCAAAAAAACTCCAAAAATGATGAAAATTGTTAAATTTTCATAAAAATATTTATTTTATCGTGTTCAACGGATTATTGACGATTTTTATCAAAAAGTGATCGGACAAAAGTTTAATTTTCGTATGAATACGCGCGGCTACGAAATATTTGACGGAAGAAATAAAGCGCGTTGGAGAAGCGTGACGCAAAGAGCCTGGGGCATCGAATGGATTAGATATTCCCATATAGTGCATACGTAGTGCAGGACGTGTGTATAAAGTTCGAAGGGGAGGAACAAGAGGAGGAGGTTAGAAAGAAAAAAAAAGGACGGAGGTTCATCACGCGAGACGTCGTGGTCACGTCGCGGTGAACCGGGTGGCGGGGGTGGCGCGGTTTCTTTCGCCAAGTTCCCAACCTCGGAAGGTCTGGATGCAGACGAGAAAATAAAAAAAAGGAGATGGGACGGTATATAGAGGGAGAGAGAGAGAGAGAGAGAGAGAGGAGAGAATGCAATGGCGGCCCTTGGTTGCGCAACCCACGCTCGGCTCTTCATCACAATCATCATCGTCGTCATCACCGTCATCATGATCTCGGCTGATTATGATGATGATGAGGATCATGAGGATTGTCGTCGTCGTCGTCGTCGTCGTCGTCGTCGTCGTGATTCGCCTTATCTTGACCCGGGACCCTGAGACATTAGCTGGCTTTTCCAGTGAGCCTCCGGCGTAGAAATCCTCGCATGTGAAAGCTCGCACAGTGCAACGAAAGAATGAGCCAAAAAAACAGTTAAAAATAGCGCAAGCAGCAGAAGTTGAGACTAAAGGAGAAGAAGCAAAGATGCAAAGCTGCGAAAGGGTTCAACTAAGGAGCATGAGAATCCGAGGGATTCGCGAGTACCAAGAGCATGAGCTATAGAATCAACAGTCTCGCGGCTTTGAGGACCAACGAAGCTCGCGATATTTCTCCTCTGATGTCAATACGTCGCCAAGCGTAGGAGGCGATCTTCCGTTTCTTCATTCCTCCAATGAAACCATACCGAGAGATCTTTGTAGGCGTGTCCATATGTTCGGAGGAACCCCCTTCATTGTGGATCGTGAATCGTTGTCCCGCGAGCACGCGGCGCTCTTATACCGCGTCTATAGAGATTGCGATTGACGAGGATGGAGGGGGCGATCCCAGAGCGAGTCTTGGCTCTCGATCGAGCGCGCCACCACCGCCGCATCCGATCGTATAGCCCCGTCCGGCATATATACACACGAAGAGCTATATATAGCGTTAGGCTCGTGATGCTCAAGTTCCCCTGAAGCGAGAAGAAGCGAGACGAAGGATTGGCCGAGGAGAAGGGGCAAGAGTGCGGATCCCGCGGCGGGGCCCGCACCGCGCTGACTACTGTGCATTTCCCACGTGCCCTGGGAACCCTTGCGGCACTATGTCGGCCCCCGCAATGACTTACACACCCACAGAGAGCGAGCGAGACAAACGCCAAGTTTCACTCCCTGCTCGCTCCTTCCACCGCAGCAGTTTCTCTTTCTTTCTCCCGCGGCGCGCTCATTCTGCCTGGCTTTGTGTCCGCTCCTCTGCTCCCACCTCGAGGCCTCTTGTTCGCGCTCACTCCTTTTACTCCCACTCGGATCGACGCACCAAACTGACTCGTGAGAAGGAAGACACGACGACGATGAGGCGCGTCAGAGAAAGCCGCGAAAGCACGCGTCCAAACGTAAAACCTTTCCGTACCGCGTACCCTACTATACTAGCCTAGCACATGAGAGCCGCGTCATCATCCACTCTCTATACATGCGATAATACTCGCTGACGCCCGAACTCTCGCCAAAGGACCATCCTCCTTCCTACATCCTTCTACGCTTCATCAAATCCACATTCCCTTTTTTTTCCTCTCATTCTTATTCTTTCTTTTCAATCGTACACTTTTCGTCCACCGGACAATGATTTATTCTCTTAGTAAATTAAATGGACAACACGTTTTTTTCTTTCCTTAACAAATGGCTTTGTCGGTTGTCGCTCCGTTGGATTATCCTAGAGATTAATTTTGATTTTCGTCTCCGGGCTCCTGAGTCACGATACTGGCGCGTACGTATCGCGCCCGATGAGCATCGACGGAACAGCGGAATAGCTTCGAGGCTGCCAACTACGAAAGGCGATCGGGATCGCGGGACCCGCTCGGTCCATTTAGTTAATTCTTGTCCACTGGAAGACGCCGGTCGTAACCAGGCTCTTCGGGAAACACGTTATTTCTCAATAGAGCTGCGAAGGAGTCTACAAATATTTCGGACAAGTTGGGAGTAGCGAATAACCGGGGAAGCTGGGATCTTCGGTAGGTAGGAGAGTGTCGCGTTGCTTTGACTTGGCGCCGTCATTCAGAAGGCTACCGCCCCTGCGGGAGGGCGAAAGAATAGTTGTGGCGCACGGTTCGCGTTACGTCGCAAGCGCGTGTGCTCTTGCGAGGAGCTGCGAGGAAGCGACGTCCCTCTCTCTCGCTCTCTGTTCCGGAGAGCACGTTGAGAAAGGGGGATGCCGATGAGCTCGGGTGCGTTGGTGTCGTCTCGAGAATATACATGAGAGAGGGCGGTCCTTGGAATCCCGAGAGGAACTCGCCCGAGAAGGAGGAAAGAGAAGAATTGCGAGGATGATGAAGAAAAGGGGTTAAGGGTTGGAGGGGAAGGCTCCATGCGCCGGATCGTGGCTGCTGGATACTCTCCGCATATGCTCAGGGATTGGAAGCATCACCCACACGAGCGCACAACTCTAAAGAGCTTGGCTGCTCGTGGTGGTGGTGGTGGTGGTGGTGGTGGTGGTGGTGGTGGTGGTGGTGGTGGTGGTGGAGGAGTCGCGGTACGTGCGAAGGTAGCCCGCTGGGACCAAGGGGGATAAAATGAGCTACTACACTTGCTCGGACGCTACGACTATATGCTACGTAGTAGGGAGAAGTGCTGCCACATATCCAGCACAAGAGCCACTGGTCCTCTGGGCGCGAACAAGAAGGAATAAAAGGTGGGAGAGCTGAAAAGAGCGCGAGTGCTGGCCGAAGCAAAGGCTGCTGCAGAGCGAAGCGACGAAAATGCGGCATTGCGGGGGGAGCTCGCCAGGCGGAAAGCCCCGAGTGAGATGGAATTATAGCTTTTGCTTGTATATGTTGGTCCGTGTGGGTGCTGGTCGAGTTCGGTAGGGAGGTCCCAGGGACTCCTGTCCTCCAACCAGAAGAAGCCAAGCTGAACGACGCCGCGCCGGTGGCTGTTGAAGAGACCAGCCGAGAGCCCGCGTTACACGCACCACCGCGCGTCCTATACCCGAGGGGATCCCTAGGAACCTTCTACCGTCTCGCACCGGGTATCTCGCTCCTTATACCCAAACGCGCTTTACTATATTCGGGCTACCAACCCGTTCTATATACCAACAACCGGAGTACCCGTCCCGCTGCACGCTTTACTACAGCAGCTTGGAGAACCACCATCAGAAGCATCAGGAGCACCACCGGCAGCACCACCAGCAGCAAAGGAGCACCAACAGCCACCAGCCCCAGAACTCGGACCAACACCACCACCGCATATATCCAACTCTGGCAAACCCAACGAGGAACCCAAACGCTCCGGCCGAAGGTTCAGTCGAGTCCGCGCACCCAAACGGTCCAGACCTGCCGAGAGCTTGTGCCCTCTCTCGTCATTCTTCATCATCAACCGCATCATCGTTCTTTACTCTCAACGAGACTTGACCCTCCAACCAATTATTACACTTTTTTTTTTTCCAACTTTCGCGAGTTTTATCAACGAACGATCTCTCCGCGATCTTTAACGTTTCTTTCACTTCGATTGTGACGAATCTACACATCGATCCAGCCGTGAACAAAATTACTTTCTCCCCAACGTGCCGGACCAGTATCCAGAAAACGCGTTCGAGGAATTTTCGTTTCTTCGTACACACCGCGAGGCTTTTAATCACCGCACCGGTAAGTTTATCATATTTCATTATTTACGCATATTAATTCTCATCGAATCACTGACTCTCGGACGAATTTTCATTAACGGTCCAAAAATATATCGCCCGCAAAGCGAGAAACGTCCCGAATTTCCGGTTGTCGCTCTTTCTTTTTTTTTTTCATTGCCATTAGTCAATCGAGTCTCTCGACTATTTCGACCAACAATAAATCCACGCGGAGACTCGTAACGGATCCAACATCCTCATTAGTGTGCCCATAATCCCATAATCTCCCGCACGAGCCTTTAATCCCGATAAAGTCAAAGGAAAAAGGGTCCATCCTTTTAGTTAGTTCCAAATTAATAGCCGGAGGATGACTGGACGTTAAGGTCGGTGGATTTAAATCTCTCGTGGTTGTCCGCACAATGACAACGCGTACGATTCGAGCAAAGGTTTTTGTCAGTTTTTCACCTCGTGGAACGTAGAGCAGGGTAGTTCGCCCTCCATTTTATATCCCCGATATAAAACGGAAGGCGGATCACGAAGGGTCCAATGGGCTTTTCGTCGCGGTACGAAGAATGAGTTCTCGTTCGGGGAGTCCGGTAGCACGAGTGGGAATACATAAAGGAATAAAAAATGAGGTATAAGCGCGACAAGGATATGTGTGCACGGGTAGACTCGAGTGCAGCAGTCGGAGGGCTCTGGGGTGGGGATAAGGAGCGCTACCGGTGATACGCTGAGCGCGAGGGCCCCGGGAAACGAGCCGGGATCGCCGGGATGGTGTGTTCACGGTTCGTCTGACTCGCGGCGAGCGAGCAGCTCGTCTGAAATAAAAAAGGGAACGTAAAAAAGGGGGAAAACAAAAAAATACACTGCCGTGCCTCTCGTGTACGGGTTTTGGCGTAGGGCGGTACACAGTAGCGGCTCATTGGTTGGCCAAGCGTCCTGTGCTCGAGTCGTCGTGGCGCGTGCTTCCTCGTCTCCTGTTTCTCTTTCTCCCTCCCTCCCTCCCTCATTCATGGACCCTTTTCGTCTTATCGGGGAGCGTTCTGCTCGAGCTCCGGGGATTCGTTCCTTGCGAGCGAATGAACGCGGTACTTGACGTGCAAACGCAAATAAACGAGGAATCGTGCCAACCAAGTGAGAAAAACGAATTCCTCGTCGAGGAAGAGCAAAAACAACCAACCGGAGAAAAAAGAGAAAGAGGCGCGCGGCAGCGTCGTGCGTAACACGGCTCCCCAATTAGTGGCCTCGGGGCATTTTAGACTCGCTAACAAACCGGGATACGCCCCAGCTCCACGCGCGCTTATTACTCATTCGGACACGCCACTTTATTCAAGCTCCCTCTTCTCTATACTCTTCCCTCTCGCCTTGTGCCTCTTCCTTCCTCGCCAACATTCCTGATTATATGCCCACCATGGGACAAAGTAAAACAACCATAATAACAACCTCGATCCTCCTTAAGCGCCCTCTTTCGATAACAATTGTTTGTCCGGCGTCGTAATGACCGCGCGCGCGAGAGACGTTTCCTGCGTTTCCTCGACCACAGACTTCAAGCGCAATCATCACTATAATTATCTTTCCGGAATCATAAACGCGTATCCAATTGTATTTTTCACATCCCCGTGAACGCGCAAAATATGGAGATCGTTCTCCTCCTTGTAAATTCGTCCGTGAGCAACCAAAAATTCCTCGCCCGACGATCTTCCCGTGAAATATCACAACGCGACCACTCTCTGAATCATAGAACATCCGCGCATCTTTCTCTTTTTTTCTCCTCCGTCCGCAGAATCCTCCGAATCGAGCGTACGCGCGCTCGCAAATGTTTTATTTTTTTCCGATGATCTCAAAGGTGCGATCGCGCGTGCGAGCAAACGCGGTGGGCATCGCCGGACGACATTCCCTACGATTCAGACTATCTTATCGCGGGCAATCGGGTGTTAGAAACGATCACGAATAATATGTGTTGCCGGGTTTGTGAACGCAACTATAACGATCGCATCACGATCGCTGTCTTTATTTTCTTTGCCGCGTGAGACACAGGCTCTCTGTAGGATTAATCGAGAATAAATTCCAGACTCGGCTCATCCCGTCATAAATCCCAGGCCGCGATATAATCTCTCGAGGACTTCCGATTCCAGGCTTTCCGTGTGTGCTCCTCTGATTCACATCTCCGCTGCAATAATCCGCGCCCTCTACCGGTCATCCTTTGCCGACAAACGCGATTCGCGCGAGCGAAAAGACCGCGAGAGAGAGAGAGAGAGAGAGGGAAAGCGACGCAATCGATCATGCGCGCGCCAACGACGCGGCTAGATCAAACCCTCTCTCGTGTCGTCCGTCCGCGCGTTCCTCTATCAACTTGTACGCCTAGAAGTTTCTAGCTCACCGCTCCTTTCGAGATTCCTTCCTTTCCAACCACCGAACGAGATATCCCTCAGCACAGCAGCACAAAAACAACAGCATGATCCTTTCCCCAACATAAACTCCAGCCCAATAAGCCCATCACTCTACCAGATACTTCCTACGATATTCCTCCACAATAATCATCATCAATCTTGTACAACTAAGAGCTTATCTCGTGTCGTCGTTGTTCGAACAGACTTCTCGACCGCGCGCGAGTTACCATTACAATTACAATAGAATCCATGTTTTGTTGAGCTGGCAGCAACAGGAGATTGTTGAGACAACCGAGCGATATGAATGAGTAGCTCAAGTCGTTCTAACATAAATTAACAAATATCCTTCACAGACTCCATCAATTTTCCAATTTGGCCATTTTTCGACAAAAAAATTCATTTCTCAATTTTTAAAATCATTCCAATCGATCACTGAGGATATTTTACCCCTCGGAAATATGGTTCCAAGTTTAATTTAATGAGTTCATCGAGAAAATACAAAGTTTTGAAAACGCGAACCGCCCGTATGCAGCTACGAAAATTTCAAGTTCAGCAACTTTTAAAAATTCCTTCCTTCAATTTTGCCATTTTTCGAGAATAAAATTTTATTTTTCAATTTCCAAAATCATTCCAATCGATTACTCAGGATATTGTACCCCTAAAAAGTATGGTTCCAAGTTGAATTTAATGCATTAATCGAAGAGATACAAAGTTTTGAAAAGTCCAAGTGCAAATTTGCACCGGTGTGCGGTGAGTGCGTGACCTCAAAGGTAGTATGGTGTCTACGGGTTAATTAAATTTTTTGTTTCTTTTTTTTCATCAATCAACGCTCGGGACCGCTGATTGCATGCAAAAAGTTTCCTACTGATGTTCTCTTTCAATCACCATAGTATTGACCTTCGAAGTTGTTCGGGCAGCCACGAATATTATGATTTATCGATGTTCCGAACGAAAATCGTAAACGCTTCTAGTTTCGATCGGTTATAAATCTTTGGAGGGTTACCAATAATCGCGTAGTCGATGTTCGTAACAGCAGCAATATCAATGTTCGCAGGTAGGAAATCACATGCTCGTGATTCCGTAAAGGGGAGTTTCAAAGCGGAATAAGAAAAAAGGGAAAGAGAAATAGGGGAAAAAAGGAGGAGAGAGAGAGAGAGAGAGCGAGCGAGAGAGAGAGAGAAACGCGATTCCCCGTCGCGCCGAGTCAAACGTCGAAGTAGTGGATAAAAGGCGAGGGAGGAGAATCCAGCCAGAGTTCCTCCGAGCTGAGGAAAGAAGAAGAAGAGAAGAAGAAGAAGAAGAAGAAGAAGAAGAAGAAGCAGTGGAGGGAGTCCAGAAAGCCCGAGGGCAAGAGAAAGAGCGAGAGAGAGCCGAGAGAGAGAGAGAGATCGTATAGTCAGCAAGCGAGAGGGAGCGGTGGGAATTTATAAGGATGTTCGCGATAATGCCAATGGAGACAGAGGGGCACGGCAGGGAGTTCGGCCGGCGGCAGAAGATGCGCGCCAAGTGCACCGTCGAGTTCACGTGCAAGTACTGCCAGAGACGCTTCACCAAACCCTACAACCTCATGATACACGAACGCAGCCACAAAGACGACGTCACATTCACGTGTGAGGTCTGCGGAAAATCCTTCAAACGACAAGACAACCTTAAGCAGCACAGGTACCGTTTCTAAACCAATTTTTTTCATCTATTTATCAATAACGCTTCGATTCCAAACTCAAACCGTCCCGAAAAATCAAAATCCTCAAACTCTCCAGTCCCTTATCTCTCTCGAGTGTTTCTTCATTTTTTTCTCTTCGCAAAAGAATATTTTTTCTCCACCGGCAAATAATATTGACATTGACATTATCGTCGTGATGGACGTAATCTTTTTTTTTTTTCTCGGCATCGAGTGAACGACAGCGAACGTCGCGCCTCCGTATCTAATTCCCGAGTGTTGAGTGTTCTTTTTTTTTTTCTTATTTCGTTCATTTCGACGTCGACGTGTCAATAAGTTGTGATGAAAATTTTCCTGCTGGTTAAATTCGGGGCTGCGCAATAAATTGACGCATCGGAAAGTGTGTTTTGAGTGAATCGCGACTCGATGACAGCAGAGTGCGACGGGTCCGTTGAAGTTTCGTCAGCCGACGGAAAAAAGTTCTTTTCACACGTTCGAACTTGGTTTACCGTCGCGAAACTCGGAGCCTCACTTCGACGTTCCGAAATACTCGAGCCGCGATTAAGAATTAATGAAAATTCGTGCAGCATCCAACGGACGGAGTCACAATTTCCATCCTGATCCATCCTCCTCGTCCAATTTCCAACAAATTTATTTATTAGTATATAAGTTAAAAATATGATAATAATTGCACGAATACACGGGATTTTAGAGGACAAAGAAACCAATAAATAGTTTGTATTTTTATAAAAAAGGCACTTGCACGTAGCGGCGAAAACACGACAATGCACAATAATTAATAATTAATAATGATATGGAAATAAAAGAAAAAGAAATCGACAATGGTAAAGAAAAAAAAGAAATTAATCGTTTGAGTGAGATTTCGCATGAATTAATAAAACGAATATTTTATTGGCAACATATTAAGGAGGTCGGCTACACCCAACAATCTTGCCTTATTAAAAGCGTACGAAAGTACGCAATGATTGGAATTCAATAAAATTTGGCGACCATACTCTTTAGCATTAAATTTGAATATACACATTTTTCAAGATTTTTCTTCCACATAGTTTTCGAGTGATCGAACACTAGAGTTGCCATGCATAAGCATAGAATTCATATAACCAAAGGTTTTTCTTTTGCACATTGTAAATTCAAATTATTCGACAACTGTTTTGGTGAAAAAAAAAAAAAAAAAAAAAAAATCGAGTCATCGTATTTGATGCTAAAGAATATTATCACCGGATTTTATTGAATTCTTATCGTATTGTGGTATGTAGACTCAACGGACACATCGAAGACATGAGGATTAATATAATAATCTGTTGAGGAGACGACTCACCGAATAATAATGGAGGGGCCATTTTATCGAGTTGACTTAATCAACCACTAATACTAATTAGACCGCGACTGAAAATCAACGTGAATATAAAATGATTAAAAAAATAGATAACAAGTTAAAAATTCGTAGTCTGCGGGGGCGAGGAATGAGACGAAAAAACGGGGAAACCTCTGTAAATGTCTCGGACAAGGGGCAATTGGATAACTTGTGTGTAACGTCGGTGGTCTTGTTTTTCTTGTTCTGTTGTAGATGTGGGTGGCGGTGAACGGGAGCGAACTCCGTACCCCCTGCACCACCGCACACAACAAATCAACCACAACAACTATTTTCGCCACACTCAAACGTTTCCGACAGTCTTCGGACCTCGATATATATCCGCCTACCATTGCAAATCCCGCTGCTATTATCACTGCATGTTGCCTAAGAAACAACCGATGAAAGAAAGAAAAACGTAGTGAGCGAGTCTGCTCGCAACTCTTTTTTCGAATCGGCCAACTTTTTTTTCGTTTTTTTCGTTTTTTTCGTTTTTTTCGTTTTTTTTGTTTTTTTTGTTTTTCACATTCCCAATTATCCTTCCCACGGCATGAACCCAAATTCTTAATAACTAACAGAAACAACAAAAAGACACGTACGAAAGTCTCGAAATGAGAGTTTTGGAGAAAAAAAAAACGCACGCAAATAAACAGACATCAGGGTACGGAATGAACGCTGGCACGAATGAAAGTGATAATGCGTGCTGCTGGATGGTTATGGGAAAAGATCGGGAGGTTTTGTGTCCGAGAGATTTACATAGACGTAAAAACAAAAAAAAAAAAACAAAAAGATTAATTAATTGACGTAACGACAACCTGACACGACGATTTCGGCAATCTCTGTTACAGGAGCATACACTCCGTACCCTACAAGGGCTCCAACGGCTACTCGAATGGCTATTCGAATGGCTACTCTAGGTACTAATGAAGCCGTCGCAATCCGGCCAACCCCGACATCCCTAGACGTCTTTTAAAACAATTTTAATAAAGCCTTGCATACTCCACCGATACACGAACACAGCGACACACGAAAAGACAAAAAAACGTTAAATCCTCGCAAATCTTATTTACTTTTTGTATTATCTTATCTTTCCTATCGCCGCGCATTTACTTTTCGCGCGGGGTGGTGGGCCGGGGCACTCCAATCCGAGCTGAAACGTTGAGCATCCTGTCGAATTAAAAAACTAAAGAAACAACTACGACGCGAGAGACGAGCAACTGGATTACGACTACAAACTGCTGACCTCTGCAACAAGTTGCTTGCTTATCGCCATCGACACGACGCACACCCTTTCACCCTAAACTCCCCCATTTTTTTTCCTACCCTCGCCACTCTTCGTCTCGCCACTCTTTTCACCTCTGACCCTTTTTACGAATCCGCTAAACAAACAGCATCGATTTATTCCCCCACTCTCTGCTGAGTACCTTCGAGACAACTTACCAAAATTGGACTACGTAATGATCCCGGAGAAGAAACTACTAATGGTGGACTACCGTGGGCGAACTCAATGCTCTTCGTTTCTGCTTCCAATGGCCAACTACCACGCCCAGCCCCCGGGCGACACATCAACCGCCTCAGCTTCTTATGGCTACCGCTAAAACCACCGCTCTTCCAACATCTCCTGGCTCTTCGACCCACTTGCCAATCCGCTACCGTTTTCACCGGCCACTCGGGCTCGTCGGATTCAAAGGGCTTTTTGCACTCGATGCAGCTCGGCAGCCAGCGTCTCCATCGACTCTGAATCTTTTGCTAACGTCCCAGCGCGCCTGCCAGTGAATCTTTTCCTTTGGATCGTCGCCTCCAGCCGAGCAATCGCCTCTGGACACACAATTCCATCTGAAATTTCGTTCTATCACTGGAAAATTCTGGAAAACTGACCGCAAGGATTCCATGCACCTGGCCAGGATTACAATCTTGATATACGATCGAGTGCAGTTGCTTTTACTTCCGGAAAACTGGATTCCTCCGGCGTGGCATTGACGAGCGCAGTGCTTTCGACTTTGCTGACGAGTGGCTCCATGAGCGAGAACAATATGCGCCTGTGCCCATTCTGGCAAAGCGGGAACGTGTCCTAATCAAGGAGAAAGTGAACATCGAGGACATTCAAGCGGGTATTGTATACATTGTGTGATCGAAAAGTCTCGAGAACTGCCAACCACTGACGTCATCGAATTTCTGTACGAGGTGCAAGACTTTTTTTTTCTGCTTAACGTTCGACGTCATTTATTTTGGACCCTTGGCGATTGGCAAATTTTCACAAAAAAAAAAACATTACGAAGATTCGGAGTTTTTATAATGTCCGAAAAACAAAAAAAATTCGGTCGATAGTCAAAATTTCAAGATTCGAGTTCGCGCTTACGAGTCCGAAAAATTTCAATCCGTCGAAGCTCATCAGATTGGGCCCATAATTCGATTGGCAAGAGGATGAAAAAAATGGACAACGCAAATGTGTCCAAAACAGAAAGGATCGTACGTGGTTCGGTCCTCCGAGTAGAATGTTAAGGAACGATCGGAGAGACTGGTTTGGTAATCGATGCTCGCGGGGAACACACACCGGACGACCTTGCTCGTAGGCAGAAAATCTGCCAATCGTACATGACGCCGATCCCCCACGGTGATCTCGTTATAACGTGAGTTCGTGTCCGCTACCACGGTCCAGTTTCCACTGGGTTAACACACACATGGCCGAGGCCCGGGCTTGTCACTTCGCTTTAGCCTTCCGTCCTGTTCGACGTCCGAACCGATCGTGTACAAAGCCACTAATCATTAATTGTATTTGAATACGATCAAGAAAAAGCGAAATTATTTCAAGGAAGCGAGGCGGCTTGGACAAAAAACAAACAAAAAAAACAAAATTACAAATTAAAAAAAAAAAACCCGAAATTTCCGTCGATTCGTTCGGGCGACGAGAGGGAGGGGTAAGAAAAAAATTCTAATTACTCGAACCGGCCTTTTTTCCGATAAAATAGAACTCGAAGAAATTTTTTTTTTTTTTTTTCTTTTTTTTTTTTGATCGACCAACAACGAATCCCTCTCTTGTATTCTATTAATTTATTACCTCGATGACTTTGTGACAAGTATTGTATACTAAGAGGACATCTGAAATCCACACTCTCCCTATATATATACATACATATATATATATAATATATAATGTATACAAACATATACGGCCAAGAGAAAAAAAAAAACTACTCGATTGATTCTTCAACACAGTCGAGGAAACATCGCCCATTTAATTTATCGAGCGAACTAAAGAAGAATTAAAACAACTAAAATGGCGAATAAATAAACAAGTTTTAATCGTAAATCAACTCCGAAGAAATAATCTTCTTATATACGTGGCTACGGCGACTCGAATTGATATCGAGACTTAGTGCTTGCTCAGCCAGTTTTTCAATGCATAAATTATTCTTGTTACGATATTTCGATTGTGGCGTATCGGGGGCCACACGCCGAGGCACCGATTCACCCAAAAAACAAAAAAAAACATGCTAAATTCTACAAAAAACGATAAAAACACGAAGAAAAAAAAAATAGTTTTCCCATCCGTGCCTTCGCACTTGGATTTTCTTCTTTTCGTAAAGTGAAATTTTTATTATGTGAGACTGCAGTCGAGCTTTGTACATAGCTTTTCCTTATTACTATGTTTTTAATTTTATTATTATTATTTTAATATTATATTATTATATTATTGATAATGCGAATTACAAACAAGGACATTATTATTATTATGTATGAACGATGGAAATAGACGCTAGTGATCGTAGAGCACGACAAGAATAAACACACGCAAACACATGCACACACTCGATTAACGAAAAATGTCGTTTTTACGAGAGGTATTTGAGCCCCAAACGTACTTGGTACCCGCGGAGTGATAATAATTTTATAAATTAACGAATATTGTAACGCGATTTTCTAATATTTGTTTGTTTGTCTCTTTAGCTTTACATTTGGACGCTGGAACTCGTAGTCGGAGTATTGAAAAAATATATATATATATATATATATATATATATATATATAAATATATATTGATGTATATTTTATTATTTTATGTACATGCGTGAGGGTAAATGGATATATATTTTATATATATATATATATATATATATATATTTGTTTCTCCGTGAAGCAAGAGTTCCGCGCTTAAACTCTCCTGCCTCGGATGCACGACGGAATATATATGTTGTTGTTGTTTTTTTTTGACATTCTTTTTCGTTCACGCGATCCTACGAGATCGCGAGCCTTCAGGATTGTTGAGGAAAAAAAAAAAAACGAAAATTGAGTCGAACGTCGTGCGCCCGTGCGTTCTTTGCCTTCGAGGAATCGCAATGTACTGTGGGGCGACCCGCCAGTTCGGCCTACCCAATA
>JAPYYS010001417.1:0-10484 GCA_030522525.1 Campopleginae sp. 14b
AGAGAGAGAGAGAGAGAGAGAGAGAGAGAGAGAGAGAGAGAGCGCGCGGATGAATTTTCGCGTACATGCGACCTTGTTATAGCAAGGAGAAGGCGGTTTATAGATTATATTAATGTCCTGGGAGAGAAGGCATTCGTGTGAAACGAAAGCGGTTTAATGCGAAAGACATATTTTTCGTGAGCGACGATATAAACACATTATTCCCATGCAAGGAATTAAAATAGGGGGTACATGTTATGAAGCTGTTTACAAAAGCACTATTAGGATTATTCGAATCGCAATACATCATTGTTACTGTTGGAATAATTCATTTAATTATCCAATTAAACTTTCGGATATCATATTGTATTCATAATGCATGGAAAAATATGAGAAAAATACTCATAATTACCCTTAATTTGTATTTATTCGTAATTAGGTCAAATTTTAGGGAGGACGTAAAACTTGACGTAAAAAAAAAACACTCAATTTCATAGCAAAAAAAACTTTTTATTCCCCTATGATTCATTACGTAAATTCCGTATTGAATTTTTCATGAATCACCGTTTCATCGAACATGCAATCAGCGATAAATGAGACTTCTATTACCGACTAAAAATATCGAAATCGCACGATCGAACAGAGCGTTTTTTTCGGCCACATTTTATTCGTGCTTTATATATCCGAATGACTTCATTGCTTATTATTTTCCAAATATTGGAATAAATTAACAATCCAAGGTTTTCTTGCGGTTCACATTTTTGTACAGGTTATTAGAGCGTAATAGCGACATGAGCTGCTTCGTCAAATTCTAATCCACGTGGCTCCAGGAAAATTTGATTGTACGACGTAATGGCTAAGAAAAGTGATGACTGAAATACAATCGAAGAGATTCGATATATTTATTGAAAATGAATGTTCATCCATTATTTTTAACAAATGGTGTAATTGCCCCGTATGTTTAGGCTCAGACGGACGACAACCACAATCATAAACCAGTATTCTCGAATTGTTCGAAATATGCTCCCGAGGTGAACGAAGAAGAGCCCGCAGGGACTCAAGTGATTCAGGTGCGAGCCGAAGACCGCGATATGCCAGAGGAAGGAGGTGAGTTTTCTTTTTTTTTTGTTTGTAACATCTATCTTTGGAAAATTACAATATATGCTACGATCGAATATTCATGAAATGACAGGAATCAAATGCAAAAGTGCAATCAATTGCATATCCTACCGGGATTCACAAATTCTTGAGAATTCTATCGCAAGAACATTTCAAATAAAATTCAATTCGACATGATACAATAGTAATAACGGTGTAAAAATAAACCCATATCAAATTTTCCATAGAATTTCCTCACTGGCCACTGAACACTGAAATAAATCGATGAAAAAAAAAAAAAAAATTCAAATTTATATTCCTGGAATCTAGATTTATGGATTCGTGAAATAATGTATAATTAACTGTATGATAAATACAGTAGATATCATTGCTGGGATATCCATTGTCATTTCAATTTTAACTCTAAATAATGAAAAATAAATCGTTCCAGGCACAATAACATACAGTTTCGTAACCGCACCTGGTGAAAAACTCAAATTCGAGATAAACAACAGGACCGGTTTGATTAGGACAACTCAAGTGCTCGATCGGGATGAACCAGCCCGTGAGAAAGAAGCATATCTCACAGTTTTGGCAACCGACAATGGTAGACCTCAGCTCGACGACGTTTGCACTTTTAAAGTTACGATCAAGGATGTCAACGACAATGCTCCAGTTTTCGACAAAGTGGTGGGTTTTTTAGAAATAAATAATCACGGGCGAATATCGCATCGCGATAATACATTTTTCTTTCCATCCATTTACATTGAATTAACATATTTTCAACATCAGAAAATGCTCGGTTCGTATATGTCCAAAAAATATAGTTGCACTCTACATCAAGATCATCAAAAATTTGTAATCATTTCTTTTATTCCATAGAAACATTTTTTGTAATTCAATTTTTTTTTTAGATTTTCAATCCGAAAAATAGTCGTTTGTTATTTCGAGATAAATTTTGTATTTTTCCTTTAACCCTCGTTCGTATCTACGGAACTTACTCAATGACAATCCCGGCTGAAAATAATTCAATTTTTCTCAGTAATTCTGTTCTTTTGCGTAAAGAGAAATGCGTCATTTTCTGTAGTAGTTGCATACCGCCGTTTTATGGCCTGAAGCTTTACTTTCCCAACCTGTTAAAATGAAGAATCAGTCACCTAACCTCGTCTCGGATTTTCGAAGTCAAAATTCTCCGCCGTCGTTTGAGAATCAGAAAAAGGCTCTGTCAGCAGACTCGGAAAAATGGCAAAATACGCCGACAGGGGCTTTTTTTTGTTATCGATCAAACCGTGTCGAAGATATTCAATTTCGAAAATTGCAGCTACCTCTCTTGCATTCACGGTGGCGAGATAGCGACTGATCACTTACCTTAAGGAGGATCGAGGGCTTACTACCAATCCAACTTTTGAACATGAATTTTTTCAATATTACGTCAATCAAAACTTGTCCTTTTTCTTTGGATTTAAAAAATGTTGACCATTCGTTTTCGAATTGTTGGTGAAAACGAGAATAGCGCCGAAATAATTGGCTTTGCCTCTTTACGACTTACATGTGAAAATTTGACACAAACGGGTATAGCTCAGCGCACTTTTTCATGTAAACTATTTCTTCATGGTGAGCCGACATTCGATCCTTCTTGACTGTAATATTATTGATATGATAGGAGATATACCGTATGATAAAAAATTTTCGTAATGAAAATAAAATAGAAACGAATCGCATCTGGCGACTAACAAAACTATGCCTCCATTTTTCCTTTCGGTTTTGTTTTTGTTTTTTCTCAAATCAGGTCTTACGTGGACACTCGTGGAAGGTTGGTTTTGAATCGTCGAGTGCTACCGTTTTTATCGATGTTTCAATGTGTCGTCTGTATGAAAAGATAATGAAAGCAAAAAGCAAAAAGCAAAAATGAAAAATATTTTTTTTCGACAAATTTGAGCACAAAAAAAACAAGAATGGGAAATTTGCACATTTACGCACGCACAAACTTTCGCGAACATTTTTGTTTTTTCCGACTTTTTGTCAACTCTCATCTCTGCGTATTCGACGAAAGCTCTGTTTTTTTTCCTTTTTTCATCACAATTGTATACCGTCACGGGTTTTTGTTTTTGTGTGTTTTTTTTTTCCGTCTCTGCGATACCACGCAGTAGACTCAACAAAAGCCGATGTGTCGGACGTATTGAAATCTTGCCGAACGAATGAACGATCTGTGGACACATACGCTTTTACTCGTCTATACTTCATTCGCGTTGTCCAATCGTCCGAGTGTCGTAGTCGATTGGAATCGTTCCGAGGCCAATTTATCACTCGCGCTATCACGAAACCCTACTTTTGTTTTCCTCGTTTCAGTCAGCACAAAAATTATTCATCGATTGTAGCACCAGCCGTTTTTCTGCCTCTCGCTTTATATTATAAAATCACAAACTTGTTGCTACAAATATATGAATAAACTCTGTCAAAATGAAATTCATTTCGCTTGAAATACTTCTTTCAATCATCTCATTTTCCACGTATTATATTTTTCTATAATAACAACGAAATTAACTTGTTTCACTGCAGTTGAAAAATAGAGAAACGTGCATCTCCATTTGGATCAAAATCACCAATTAGTAGTTATTTTGCGTTCGAAAGAAAAACATTTTTATTTTAAAACTTCGCCCGTAAACCTGGGTCATTCGAATCCGGGTAATAGGACGGATTGGTCCATTTATCGGATCAAACATGGATGAATTTATTTTTTTACCCTTTTATAATTGGAATTCGAAATTGAAGATTTTGAACAGTAGCCCGAATTTTTTCAAATTTTTTGGACTGTAATAACAGGCTGAAAAAACGGTATGTTCAGGTTTATAGACGGAAGTACAAAAAAACGATCAATGGAGAAGTGTTGAACTCGCGAACTTTTTATATACAATGGAGCAGTAGGAAATGAATAGCGTGTTGGAAAAAAAAAAATCATTCAACACTTTTTCAATTTGCGTACTTTTTCCATTTTTTTTCTCCCATTAAACCTAACGGAACTGCATTCAGCCAGACAATCCGTAACTTTCTAATGGCTCCAAATAGTCAGCAGCTCCGTAATATAATTTTTACAATTGATTTTTAAGTGGCATGGGTTTTTTTTTTTACAGGAATGTCGCACTTTTCGCATGAAATTATTTGACCGATCGTTGCACAGTGGAATAAAAAAATCAAAATATTCATGAACAACGTTGTTTCGAAACCCCTTTCCATTGGCCGATTAAAAAGTTAGTCGATAACGCTTTAGAGTTGCCTATAAATTATTACTAAATTCGACTTTTCACAAAAATCAATGTTCTTCGAAAGAATTGCTGAAATATAAACATTTCAGTTGTTTATTGCTTTAAAAAAATAAAACTCTTCTACTGTGCACTGCATCGGACTCTGCCAAAATAAAATTTGTTTTTTGTGTGAGTCTGTCTTCCCGAGTATCTCAACAAATTCTAATTCGGAGTATCCCATTTTCTCTTGTTCTCGTGTTCTTAGGCGTACACGGAATCGGTACCTCAAGATTTGCCACCGACCGGAGAAGTGATGAGAGTTTCTGCAACTGACATAGACGACGGTAATAATTCGGTGGTTGTTTATAGTCTTTTTCCAAAGAGGCCTGACGACGGTGCTTACTTTCGCATCGACAACAGCACCGGTGTCATTTTCCTCAGAAAGTCTATAACCGTGAGTAATGTACTCATTATTTTAATTACGAATATCTCATTGAAAACATGATAAATGTGATACATGATTTAAAATTTTGAAGAATGTGATTATAATGAGTTCAAATTTGTTGCGTACAGCAAAATCCGGATTACAAGTTCAGCATGACAGCAAAAGCTCAGGATCTCGGTAGAGAGCCGAAAGCCAGCGTTATCGATTTGGATATTCGAGTGGTCGAATCGCACAAAAAGGCACCCTCGTTTTTGCCTCGTCCAAAGGAACCACTCAGGCTGCAAGAAAATTTCAGTGACTTCGACACGAGTCTCGTAAGACTCGAAGCTGTATCTAATATTGACGACAGTCAAGATCTTATATTCGAACTGGTACCCGGACGTACGGAGCAGACTAACAAAGGAAATACCTTCAGGTAAAAAATTGCAATTTTTCGACGACATTGAACAAATTTGAAAAAAAAAAAATTGATGAAAACAACGAATTTTTTATATTTTCATGAAATTTGAAGAAAAAAAATTGAATAGCTCAAAATTCTTCCGAGAACAATTGAATTTATGATTTATATTGTTGACAGTGTCCTGTATGTATATTCAGTAACTTCTATTCCTACCGCTCCAATTTTCTCGTGGCGAGATCCAACGATATAACGAATGAATTTTCCTTCATGTTATTATTCTTGTTTCATTTGATCGAATTTCGCATTTCTATTTTTAGATTGGAATCGAACAAGAACATAGCTGACATAAAACTCGGACAGCATCTGGATTACGAGAGCAACACCGAGTACACGCTCATCGTGCGTGTTCAAAACAAATATCAGCTAGCCGCCGAGACTGTTATTAACGTTAAGGTATTGGATGTGAACGACAATATACCAGTTTTCCGTGAAATGGCTAAAGGAAGCGTCCTAGAAAATGAAGCTGCCGGAGTACCGGTTATGCAAGTGCGAGCTATCGATGCCGATGGTACATCCGCCCACAATCAGGTAAATTCATCACCCTTTTTATTATTTTTCAATCCAGTCAACTTTTTATTCTTCATGGAGACAGACTTGGGTATCGAAATTGATTGTGCCCAGAAAAAGGATAAATGAAAAGATTTCTCGACGAGGATTTTCTGAAAAGAAATTCCCACCTAAAAAAAATACCAAATGTTTCTTAACTTTTGCACACATTTTCATGGAATCAACGCCCTGGGCCAGCAGAAACTTTGAACTTGTTTTAACAGTGCCCAAAACGACGGGACGATTTTATTTTCTTTTTAATCGATGAAAAAGTATGAAAAAGTTCTAGAGGCCAGAAGTTTTTTGTATTTCACAGCAAGAGATGCTGTCATCATTTACAATTTTTATCTGAGTCGTAACTCGATATCGTAGCCTAGCATCTCGCTATTTAGTGGAATTTTTGGAGAAAAAAAAGGAAAATTCTAGAGATCGAGAGCGGGAGGTAGTAGTCATTATTTACCTTTTTCCGATCCAGAACTCGGCACAGTAAGCGAGCATCCCACTATTTGTCAGATTTAGAGAAAAATGATGGGACATTTTTTCAACAATAATCAATCAAGAGGCAAACAATCGAAATAAAATAATAAAATGTACCGTTGAAACATTATTCCAGGTGACTTACGAGCTGGACAATTTCAAGAATCTGTTCGCGATCGATCATCAAACGGGTAACATAACGACTTTGACAACATTCGATCGAGAGTCGGAGGATACGTACAACGTGAAAATAATAGCAGTGGACAATTCGCCGAGCGCGCTTTTTAAAACGGGAGAGCACAACAAGGGTCAACAAGTATTCCGTATTGAAATTGCGGACAAGAACGACAACGCGCCTCACTTCACGCAAGCAGTTTACACGGCAAATTCGATTCTGGAAAATGCAAACATAAATGCACCGGTTACGGAAGTAAAGGCAATAGATTCGGACACGGCGAGTCCGGTTACTTACAGTATCGTTGCCGGTAACACGGACCACAGTTTTTACATCGAGGGTACAACAGGCAAAATTCGAGTAAACAAAGCGCTTGATTACGAGCAAATAACCGAATACAATTTGACGGTTAAAGCGTTTGACGGTTTGTTCAACGATACGGCACAAGTGAAAATATTCATTGAAAACGTAAACGACAATCCACCGATATTTGAGGATTTCGAGAGAAATCCAAAAATAGTGGAGGAACAATTGGTAGAGGGTTGTGTCACGACCGTCGTAGCTTATGATCCTGATATAAAAGATCGTCACGCGGACCAGCACATTGCGTATTTCATAGTAAAAGAGGAGCAACAGCCGTTGATAAGTATCGACAAAACAGGATGTCTTACGTTGCGAAAGCCTTTGGATCGTGATCCACCGAACGGTTACCCAATGTGGGCAATATTGGTGATGGCACGTGACGAGGACGGTTCGCCAACGGCGTTGCGAGAGCTCGTGACCGTAAACATTACCCTCGAGGACATAAACGACAACGCGCCCTTCCTCGACATGCAACAACCGGTCGTATGGGACGAGAACAAACTTCCCGGCAACGTAACCAAATTAAAGGCCCGTGATTACGATTCCGATAAAAATGGACCACCCTTCGATTATCGAATCGACGAATCAGCCGACAACGAAATTCACAACAAATTTTATATCCACGACGAAGATCTTTACGCCCGTGTTGAATTCGATCGAGAACAACGAAAGAGTTACGACATACCGATCGCGATAACGGATAGCGGTACACCGCCACAAACCGGTACCTCAACTTTGACCGTTATTATTGGCGACAAAAATGACAATCGGATGGAGGAAGGTTCAAGCTCGATATTTGTATACAATTATCAGGGCGAAGCACCTGACACGCAAATCGGACGAGTTTATGTCAACGATCCCGACGACTGGGATTTGCCGGACAAACATTTCGCTTGGGTCTCGACCCACGATGGATTTGACCTCGACACGAGCACCGGAATGATAACTCTCCTTTCCGGCACCTCTAACGACACTTTTGTCCTCCAATTTCTCGTCACCGAAGTCAACAGTCCACAAGTTGAACGACACGAAGTTTTCGCTTACGTTAATGTCACCGTTAAAGAAATACCCGAAGAAGCGGTCATGAAATCAGGCTCAATAAGATTCTACGGTATAACCGCCGAAGAGTTCGTCGAACCCATTGAACCCCATGGTAGTAAAAAGGATCTATTTCAAGAACATTTGGCCAGTATGCTCAACACTTCGCTGGAAAACGTCGATATTTTTACCGTTCTACACTCACCCCATCACAACAACATGTCTCTCCTCGATGTTCGATTTTCCGCCCACGGATCGCCGTACTACGCGCCCGAAAAATTGAACACAATAATAACCCAGAATGCCGAAAAAATTGGGTACTTAATGGAAGCTGACATTTTAATGATCAATATCGACGAGTGCCTCTTCGAAAAGCTTCACTGCAATAATTCCTGTCGAAACTATCTCAATCCGAGCAACGTACCCTACGCAGTTTATACCAACACGAGCTCTTTCGTTGGCGTACGAGCTGTTGTCGATCCTTTATGTACGTGTCACGTTGCCGAACCCATAGTCTGCCTAAACGGTGGTACGCCCCTTGCTGAACGTTGCGAATGTCCGCCCCATTACGAAGGACCGAGATGCGAAATGTTGGGCATCGGATTCCAAGGCGATGGATGGGCCATCATGCCCCCACCTGGCCAAGCATGCGATGACTCACATTTAGGTAAGATTTCAACGATATACACAAAATACATGAGTTTTTTTTTTCAATATTCAATTTGCCTGAATGCGATGTAAATTTTTCAAAAATTCTCAGGTCTCGAGTTGACGCCTCAAGTTGACGATGCTCTCGTCTTCTACTTCGGGCCAATGGACTACAGACCGAAATTGGGAATAGAGGATTTTATGTCATTGGAAATCGAGAAAGGTTTCCCAGTGTTGTATGTTAATTACGGTACAGGAATAATAAAACTCGATCACAAGCTGATAAAATTGACCGATGGCAAGACCCATAGAATCGACGTTTATTGGACAAAAACCGTGAGTCTTCATAGAATTTTCACCGGATTGATCGATAATAAAATAACAAGCATCTTTAACAATCGATTATCGCCTCCGTTTCCAGGCAATTGAAATGAAAGTCGACAATTGTGGAATTTCGGCCTGTATGAGTCTCAAAGCACCGGTTGGAAAGAACGAATTTTTGAATGTAAATAGTCCTTTGCAAATCGGTGGAGTAATGAGCGATTTGACCAAAGTTGCTTCTAACTTTGGGTGGAAACACATACCGACGGATAAAGGTTTCGTCGGATGTATACGCAACATGACAATCAATGGAAACGTAAGTAACACATCGACCATTGTCAAACAACAAAACCCTCTTCTACCATTTTGATCGAAAAGACCGTTCATTTTTATCAACGTTAAATTTCAAAATTTCTTTCTTCCCTCATTTGTGCGTCGTTACATTTTTTTCTTAATTTTTTCTCGACTTTCCAAACTCAAGAAATATTGAAGCCCTGAGGATGCATGATGACATTAGCCAAATGTAAACTCCGACACGAAGAAATATAAATAATTAAGAATTCTTGGTCGATGCGTTCATTGATTATTTTCGCGATTTGAGCCAAAATGAATATATAAATTGATGAATTCATGTTTTTTTTTCTTTTCTCTTATGACGTAGACGTATAACCTGGGAACGCCAGCCCTGTCAAAAAACGCTGATCCAGGATGTGATAATGCTACGACACAAGCCGTATCATTTGGAATCGATACGAATTTCCTCGTGGCTATTCTCGTCTGTATAGCGATACTCCTTATTCTATTACTCGCTGTCGTCGTACACAGACGAAAACGTGACGATTTGTACAAAGACATGGACGACATAAGAGAAAATATAATAAACTACGAGGACGAGGGTGGCGGCGAAGTTGACACAGGATACGATTTGAATGTCCTAAGGAGAATTTACGACGCGCCGCCACTGGATTCTAAAATTGCGCCCGCAGGAATTCAAACGAGAGGTTTGTATTGAATGGAAAGAATAAAAGAACATACGGATCCGTCCAGGAGTTGAACTGGAAATAACGCTAATATGCTTCGTGCCAAAATTTTTCAGTGTTTCATAAAAAGTTCAGCGACATTTCACCTCGAATTTTTTTTCCGTCAATGGCAAAAAATTTTTTTTCTCCGAACAAGCATGGTAAAAACGATGAACCTAAGATGTGATTTTTTTTTTAATTTAGTGCCCGACGAAGTGCCAGATATTTGTGGATTTTTGGACAGCAAGAAAGAAACATGCGACAAAGATCCAGACACGAATCCATTCGATGACGTGAGACATTACGCCTATGAGGGCGAAGGAAATTCCGACGGTTCCTTGTCGTCACTTGCTTCTTGTGAGTTTGATTTTCAAATCTGCTATATGATTTAATTGAAATAGTGATGTGTTGGAAAAACGCTAGTCGAAACGCTAGAACCGAAAGGCCACGACGAAATTATAAATATTGATATTCAACTGAATTCAAACTCGACGAAAAATAAAAATGAACCAATTTGATTTGTCGTACTCCTGGCCTTTCGTTCTCACGTATGATGAGAAATTTCGTCTCAAATTTTAACAAAAACACTCTTCCGAATACCCTCCGGTGTTCGAATAAAAAAAAACGGAATGCATGAATAAGACATATATATATATATATATATATATATATA
>JAPYYS010001418.1:0-20370 GCA_030522525.1 Campopleginae sp. 14b
ATAATATTTGCTGACAAAACTGGCGATTATTCATTGTCCATCAGCGTTAAATATTGATATTTCCATTCGGCTTTATGTTTGAAATTCGTTGTTACATTTAAACGCGAATATGGATGGAAAACATGGTCGGCACGTGTATGTAATAATTTGAGGATGTTATTGCAGGAGCGTTTTTCGTATTGCACAACGGCTATAGTGGGACTATGTTGTCCGTTAAAGAAACGAAGAGCAGAGCGGCGATAGGGTTGGTGGAGAGAAGAGGAGCAGAGAGCGTAGAGGACCCGTGGGAGATGTATCATCCAAACCCTACCAAAACCTGCTCGCTCGTTCCACCATATTGATTTTAATTATTAATTGGGAAGCTTGCTATAGCTCGCTGTGGGTTCTGGCTATAGGATCGCCACTACTGGCTACGAGTGCAACGCACGTTTAAGGGTTACAACCCCGTTGTGGAAACTGTAACTCGCTATACAACACTCGAGCGAGCAGAGGGAAGAGGATCTCGTATATTTATTATACCTGGGAGCCCACTCGTAGGCAAGCATTGCTCTCGTGCTGTCTGACTCACGAGGATTCCATAGAAAACTCTGGAACTTCGTGTACCCGAAGCTTTCCTATGTATTTTATAAAATATTAACGAAGCCCCGGCTTTTTTCGAATATGGAGTCTATAAAATATATAGAACAGGCATTGAGAAAGAAAAAGGCGAAATATCTTGCCTCTGGCCACTCCAGACTCATGCCCTTTTGCTCCTTAGCCCTCCCGTACATTTAGATCCCAGTTTTTTTCACTTAAACTCGCTTCTTAGGCCCTTCGTATTCTATTGCTTGCCCAGACCGACAAGAAAATGGATAAAAAACGTCGTTACTGTTACGAGGGTACGTGCGCCAATTAGGGGATTGATCTCTGACGACTCAGAAAAGCTTCTACGTCAATTACTACCGGAGGTTGCTCCATCAACTCACTCGAGGTTACAGCTCCAGACAAAAATACATTAAGCCTCTTCTAATATTTTATTTTCCATCATTTTTTCACTCGCAACATCCAAAGCCAAGTTTATTGAGAATTTTTCAATATTTTTATCCATTTTACCTTTTTGTCTTCTGTCCTGCTCCGTGAAGATCCTTTGGAGAAAAGACTTTCTTGATCGGTCGTACTCGTGCTCGATACTGTAGCAACGCATCGTGACGATGCGGGACCGGGACAGCTTTCCTGATTCAGGAGAGGCACCGTGCCCAGTTCCGGTACCGCATAATCGTACGATGTGTCAACTGCACCGTTCGCGTAAACCGCTGCGCAATAGGATTATATTATGTACAAAGCAAATATTGCTTTGTGTTTGTATGCATACGATCGTCCGGATTGATTGTGGTCAGTGGATGCCTGTTGACGAGCACGGGCTTTGCCGACAAGAAAATTAACACTCGACCAACGAAACATTCAAATTGAGCCATTCACGTCTCTCGTAACTTTTAACATTTCTGCAGAAATATGCCAGAATTTTAATTAAACCTCAATCAACCTCCACAGCCCTCCAATATTTTTTCAATTTTATTTCAAAATATCTCAATCCCATGTTTTTCGAAAAATCTTTTTTGGGAGACTGGAAAATGATCGAAACATTTCTTTTCTTTTTAAGTTGAGTGGCGTAGAAAATTTCGAAATGATAAAAATTTGGTGAGCATATTCTTTGGGATTATTAAAAATGAATATACAAATTTTTTAAGAATTTTTCTCTACATAGCTTTTGCAGTCAAATTATTTGACAACTATGTAGACGAAAAATAGAAGAAAATTTGTGTCATTGAATATTATCACGAAATTTTATTAAATACTTATCGTATTGTCGTACGTAGCCAACGTCCTTGAGTTTTTTATTCGACTTGCCCTCGTCAACAGGCAAAGTTTCGATAGAAATGCATTAGGAACTCTTTGGCTTACCTGTCGGATGATTAATGTTGGTACCTTTGTTGTTGAGCATGACGTCTTTCATTTCCATGACGACTGTGCTGTAGCTGTAATAAGGTGCGCACTTGAGAGCTTGATACGGTTCCTGATAATCGTCCAATTTGTTGACAATGTCGAGCAGGCGATTGCCTGAGTCACGTGGAAGAGTCGGCAAAGATCCACCGGCGTATCTGGACGAACAAATAAATGAGCTCCTGAATGATTTTGTTTTTCTGGGCCACTTTACGAGCTCGTAACTCTCCAGGAAAATGAACAATTTTTACTGTCAATTGTGTTGAAAACAAAAAAACAAAAAAACAATTCAATCTCCATGAAAAAACTTGATTATGGCTCGGGTCCCACAGACCCTGGAGCAGAAGGTTCAAACTTCACGAGAAACAACAATTTCATTTATTTTTGTTTTCTCTCTATTTTTCCTCGACGTTTAATTGCCAAATGCTCAGCTGTTTTTTGTCTCAAACGCGTTATCGAATTGAAGCTTTTCTACGACTTGTGTGGCTGATCTATAGGTTGTTGTCCTGTCGCCAGAGAAATTAACCGATGTATAGATATAGAGGGTTTCGAGTCGAGTGATAAAAGGTTTTGTCGAGAAAGTCACGAAGTATTCGATGCAGAAAGGAGTTTACGTGTATAGAGATAAAAACGAAGAAGAAGATCACGAAGATGGTTTTCGTCGTGGGGATTGTCGGATGCTTCTCGATCCGCATTTATTGGAACCACACACAATCTTCTTTCGACTGGACATTTGTGCTAACGAGAGGTAGAAAACTTTATTAGAAACCAGTTTTCGGGAACTGCTCGTTGGCCAATGTCGACTTTTGTGTTCACTCTTGTCGAAAAGTTTCTCTTTTTACTTTTTTTTTTCGTACTGACAGTCTCGCGAATGCTGTGGCTTGGTAAAGATCGCGAGGAAACTTTCTTGCCGGATGAGTTGAGAGAAACCAGACGTGATTCATATAATCGCGCGGAGTTACGCTTTTCGTAAAAAGATAAATCGATATTAAATTTCTACAGAAAGTGGAGCGAATTTAGCCGATAGAAGTTTCTTTGTCCATTCGTTTTTATATCGAAAGAAAGCAGCTTCATTAAGGAGCTTAGCTACATACGACAGAATGATAAGAATTGAATAGAATTTGGTGATAATATCCTTTGGCACCGAATACGATGACACAATTTTTTTTTCAATTTTTCGTCTTCATAGTTGTCGCATAGTTCGAGTTTACAATGTGCAAAATATATACCTCCATATATCTGAATCCTATTCTTATGCATGTTAACTCTAGTGTTTAATTACTTGAAAACTATGTAGAAAAAAAAATCTCAAAAAATGCCTATTTTCACATTTAATACTAAAGAGGATGTTTACCAAATTTTATCAAATTCTAATAATTTCGAATTTTTTTATGCTTTTGACATGGCAACATATTTATGTGCAGCCACCCTCCTTGATCAATGAAGCCCGAACGATTCGATACGGGGAAAAAAGCGTGTCGCAAGACTGAAGAGCTGAGAATGAAGAGACTGAATTTTTATTTTTGAGCGAAAATAATTCTCTTCAGTTTTTTGTTATTTTTCAATTCGGCAAATAAAGGGTCGCCGATAATAGAGAATTTATTCGATTCCGGGTAGATTGAAATTTAGCCATTTTGGATATTTGTTGGTGTGTATTTTAATTAGGTCCTTAATTTAGCTTGATTATTCAACAGGGAAATGAATAGCGACCGAAAAGCGTATAGAGAGAGGAAGAGTGGTCCGAGGGAAGAAGAATTCTAATTAAGGCAATGATTAAAATCGTGTATTAAAATTTGACCTCATTCATGGCTCAGCTCATAAATTGAGAATGCGGTAAACGAGCAATTTATCGGAATTGTGTGTTGTGGTAGTGTAACTTTTGAAGCATGAAGCAAATAATCAACAAGGATAATTCAACGTTTCGGGGGCATCGAATGTGCAATGTTGCACTTTCTATTTCCGAAGAGAGCAAAATAAATGTTGGATGCAACAATGACAACGCAGAGAGAGGGAAAGAGAGAGAGAGAGAGAGAGAGAGAGAGAGAGAGAGAGCAGTTTACGAATAATCATACGAACGGGAAATACGTGAATGTTCGCTTTTCCGTTAAATCGCAAATACATTGTGGACTTTGCGGAGGATAATTTCAGAGAAAGTGAATGGGGATGAGTTTTGGGCGTATGTATTATTTCGAGCGAGAACTTGTTCCAGCGTGCGGGCATTTAGTTCCACGATAAAGCTCTTTATTAATTAAACATTCTCCACGCGTTATTCGTATTTGTTTAAATAATCGGTAACTTGATTAAATCATTTGTTTATTCGTTAATCGGGATTTGCAAATAAATGTCTGTATTTTGTGTAATGGAATTTCGGACTCGTGTGGAATAATGAAAAAAAGAATGTGATCGATTTTTATTGTAAAAAATGGGACTTGAAAAATGAGAAGAATGACGAGAGAGCGTGGGAAAAATGTGTCTCGAAATTGCTTACCTCTCATCGTCCTCAAGAGTATAAGCCATTAGGGCTGCTCCTTTCTCGACAGTTGCACAGGTGGATCCGAGGTGAGAAGGCGCTTTACCCGTCATGGGACTAGCGAAGCACTTACGTTGACGGTGTCGCGAGACAATGAGAAATATGGCAACAGCGAGCAAGAGGATAACGGCGGTAAGTACCCCGATCACGACCGCCATGTAGGTCGGGTCGTCGTGTTTCGCCGTTGATACCGGAAGTCCACCGCTCTCCGAAGATCCATCTTTTCCGACGAAAACGTCACTTTGAGCAGGTGCTTCGGTGGTCGGAGCTTCTTCGTCGGTGAAATTACCGTGCGCCACATCTGTGCAATTGTAAAATACGAATTTATCTGTCAGTCAGTGAGATTTACAGTCGAAGACGTTTTTTTTATCGTGGATCAATAAAAAAAAATCAATTTTTCGATTAAATTCCAATTGATTTGTCGCGCTGAATCGTTCATCGGAGTCTCTGCAATATTTTCATCCTCTCAGTTCAAGCAAATGAGTGATTCTCGGAGTCTCGGAGAGGCACAGAAAAAGAACTGAACGATTAGCAGCTCGTAAGGATGAGAAGGCAGCAGTCTGACGGATGTGTACGATGTATCAAAATAATAACGTCATTTCGAGGATCTTAGAGCGGAGAGAATTGAGCCGAGCTCCTTCGTTGGGTGTATTAATATTGCGGCAAGAAAAAGGAGGAACGATTGGAGAAGGGTGAACGAGGGTGTGAGACACGCACGCGAGCATCTGCTCCGTTTTATCAAGGCCACATGGACGTGGAAACTCCGTGGAAAGACTCACACGCTGCAGAAAATGTTTTTGGCTTTTTTCTTCTCGCGTGCGTCTCATTTGCGCGCGCGTAGAGAAAATGGAGAGAGCCAGGGAGAATACGCGAGAGCAAGACAGAAATTGACGACGCAGCATCAAACAAGCGGCGGGAAGATCCGTGATGCGATTCACGAATGCGTAACTCATGCTGGAGAAAATCTCTTTCGCGCCCTCGTTTTCTTCCTTTCTCTCTCCATTTCCTTCGGCCTCGGAGACTCATGGTGTCAGACGGTTAGCGAGCCTCGCCGAAAGACCGGAAAGCGGAGAACAAGCGGCATGCGATAAATTAAGAACAGCACAGACATTGGCCACCCACTAATATAATTGGCAGACTCTCCGTACACTCTCTTGCTCTGTTTCTGGCACGGAGCACAAATAAACTACCGACCTACGAAAATAGTCCTGAATCTCATTAGTCAAGCATTTAACTATTTTAGGATCATATTACAAACGATTATTAATCGTTAACTAATGAGAGTCTTATTATTCCGTTATAACTTGAAAAGCAAAGTTCCGGGAAGCGCATCCGCGTCACGTTTTCCATGAGTTAGCAAAAAAAAAAAAAACAGTTTCAGAGCTGCAATAAATATTTAAACTTATGCATCCAACGTCAGTTCCATTTATTTCATTAAAAAAATGGATAATTCAACGATTGAATTCGATAGGAAAATTGGCGAGTTGTCATTGCCGTCAGTGCTTATCATATTCGCCAGATAAAAGTTAATGTTCCGTATGGGCAACAGCTCGAGGAACGATTGGGCGTGCAGAGGTAAAAAGCGGATATAGTAGGAAAAGGTTGAAAGGGGATACAGTCAGGACTAGACAGACAGCGAAGAAGCCAGCGATGCTGGCTCAGAGGGATGAAGCGTCGGTGGAAAAGGGTTGAAGCGAGAGAGCTCAATGTCATCCTCCTCGTTGAGTATACACTTTAGTCATATGTGTATATGTAACACATAGAAAAAGGGACGAGCAAGTATGCGGCCTGGTGAATTCCCGACAGGATTATCTCGTGGAGAAACAAAGCTTTTCGTCGTCAGTCTTTGATATCGGCTTTTACGTGCGCTACCCTTTCCCTCCCTTTGCCTGGCGTCGTTTCCCTCATCTTCCTTGTATACCACACACCATATGCTCCCCACTGAGCCACACACTCCCGTAACTTCTCTCTCGTATATAAAATCTGATATTAAACATTCTTTGCACGCACCGAGTAAACCAAAAGACTATGTACATGTATATCCACATAAATGTGTTCGTGTATATTCAGAGCTCCATTTATATATATTATAAATATGATTCATGGGGTTGTCCAAAGATCTGAGAGTTTCTGTTCCAGCGAAAAACTGTTGTCTATTCGTTTGTCCTTTGGGAAGTATCCGATAGCAAATTTCGCTCGTTTCAGACGTTTTCTTTTTAGTCACTAATTATTTTTCGTCGTACACGAAATATTGAAAGAAATTGTCCAAAGTTTTTCTCTCTTTTTGCACTGAAGATCTCGCGTCTTGGCTGCGATTGATTTTTTTTTTTTTTATAGAAACTCAGAAATATTGATAAAAAGACGAAGAGTATGTATAAGAAAATTCTGACAGACATCGAATATCTTTTGGAGTTTGCAATATCGGATTTTTGTTCTGTTGTGCAATATCCGGGGGTTTTCATTCATCCACGAAAAAAGCTTCTCACCGCAGTGAACGAAAGCTCCGGGTTACATGCTCCATGTACCAAATGTTTCCAGACGAGTGCGCAACGCGACTAGAGAAAAACAACGTTGACGAGTTTTTGCAGCCGCACCTGCACTATGCGGATCAACCGTTCTCGGCTATGAAAAATATCCTACGTGCAAAATATATTTCTATCTATATCTATAAGCTCACGTTAAATAGGTCTTTCGTATAGCAAACACAAAGTCGAGAGTAAAGCTGAGAGACTCGACGAAAAGCTTGAGAGTTTCTCCCACTACGAAACTTCCTATTTTTATTACTTTTTTACGTTCTCCATTTTCTCTCGTGTACATTGCCAAAACATTTTTTTCACTCTGCACCTGCATAGAAAAACGGCTCGTGTGTACTTTAATAGTTTATGCCTTTGAATACGTACTCAAATATTTGGATCACAGTTTTCCCTTTTCGAAAGCCATTTTCGTCCAAACCAGAAAGAGCAAAAAATAAAAATAAACGACCCTTAAAGAAATCGAATCTTTTTTTTTCCCAGTCCCATTTTTTCATCTTCGAGTACTCCGTAGAGTTCGATCGTCGACGACTCAATTCCGACTCAGTCCGGGCCGTTGTGAACTCGAGGGAAAAGGGAGAGAAGAGGATTAAAAAAAAAACAAAAACGGAAATCTCGAGCAGGATTCACTGTTTGTTTTTTTTTTTTCGTGTAAAATCCAAGGGGATGGAAATCCCGTTAATAAGATTCTGGATCCTTGTCGTTTCGGACGTGCATCTCACACGAAATGTCTGTGCGAATATAATGTCGAGGAAAATTTTGGAGTATTTTTTTGTTTGCAGTGTCAAATGGACCGAAATCATTCTTGCCTGAAATTTTATTTTCTTAATCTCACATGCGTCTCGTGGGGGGATGACGAATGGAAACACGAATGTTGCGATTATAGTTGAGCGGAGAAATGATTATTGTTGGATTATTAATCGACTACAATTATTTCGTCGTAAAATAATTGGGAACGATTTTTCATGCGAAAAATGTTGAGCTTTGCTCTCGACCTCGATACGCACTTGGTGGTCTCGGGGGATCGAGAGAATTAGCGGATAAATTATATTCTCACGAGTGCATACACGTTTTATTTTTACACTTGGTCCTTTTTTGTTTTTGTTTTGGAAGCTCCGCGGAGCTTCGCGTTCATATGTGACAAGATTTGGTGTTTGTGGCTTTGGCTCATGTTGCTTTTTGCGTTAGTTTATTTCTCTCTTTATATTTTCCTTTATCCTCGTGCGTCGTTTGGCATTTACCGGAGGAGCTTGTACAGAAGATGCTCTGGGAGAGATCGTCGACGTCGTTCTTTTCGCGGAGTGAGCGTTCGTTCTTTATCTCAACGCTGCTCTCTCTCTCTCTCTCTCTCTCTCTCGCTCACTCGCTCGATTATTTCTCTTTTCGCTGGTTCCTCTATGCCATATAGCGAACGAGATCGCGTCTCTTTCCTGTCGCACGTGCAGCCGCAGCTGACGCTCAACGTCAAATGCAACTAATGTACTCCTTGATCTCGGGAGCGCGACGCGCTTGGCGTTTTCGTCGTTCGCTTCCCGAGAGTTGATTTTCTCTCCCCCTCTCTCTCTCGCGCTTGCACGCTTCTCCATTTTTTCAATCTTTCTCTCTCATTCTCTTGCCTTCAGTTGCCAATTTTAAGCTCTTTGATTTACCGCCCGAAATGGAAATGTACCGTGAACTTGGTTTGCACAGAACACTTGGCCCCCTTTCTCCCAAAAGCCTCCTGCCTGCTCGGCCTCTTTTTCCCAAGCTTAATCAAAAGCCACGTCCGTGTAGATCGCTCGATCGAGCAGTCAGAAGTTTCCCTATGGAAACAGCAGCAGCGTTTTATCCTTTCTGTCTGTTTCTCCGTTTCATTGTGACGATGAAACCCCCTTAAACACCATTTGTTCATTTCTTTTTGCTCACTCTTCATCGGAGCATACCGAGAGAAAGTGAACGCGTTTACAGATTACGTTTCGCGGACGTCACGAAAATCGAAATGACAAGGACCGAACGAGTATATATTCTCCTTTTCCTCCATATTCCCTGTCCTAGCGAGTCGCACACTCCAGGCCCCGCACACGAGCACAGAAAAGGCGAGAGCAATTTATTTTCATATTGTTTTCTGGCACAAACGAATAACTGGATTCTTCCTACGAGACAAATGATTCTTGTTCCTCCTGCTGTCAGCATCCAAGAGAAATACATGCAACATATTCATTACTCATTTCAAGCTTGACTCTGGATAAATCGTTTGTGTCTGCATCGATGAGAAATTAAACGGGATGAAAATATAACCTGTCAAGGTGAAATACCTTTGAGCTCTTCTATTACGGGGGCGCGGCTACACACAACAATCCTGCCATGTTAGAAGCATAGCAAAATTCGAAATAATTAGAATTTTATGGAATTTCGCGATGTAGTATTAAATGTAAATATAAACATTTTTAAACATTTTTTTTTTACATAATTTTCGAGCTATTGAACACTAGAGTTTACATGCATACGGCTTAGATATATATATATATATATATATATAGATATATCTTTTGCATGTGTAAACACAAGTTATTCGACAAATATGTAGACGAAAAATAGAAAAAAATTAGTGTCATCGCATTTGATGCTCAAGAATATTATCACGAAATTTTATTAAATTCTTATGATATTGTCGTATGTAGCCAACGTCCTCGAGGAAGGTGGCTACATACAACAATGTTCCTATGCTGAAAGCATAGGAAAATTTGAAATGATTAGATTTTGATTAAATTTAGGGAGCATACTTTTTATTATTAAATATGAATATAAAAAATTTTCAAGATTTTTCTTCTACACACTTTTCGAGCTATTGAACACGAGAGTTAACATGCAGAAGCATGGGATTCAGATATATAGGCTGTTGCATATTCTAAAGTTAAATTATCCCAGAACAATGTAAACGAAAAATAGAAAAAAAATGGTGTCATCGTATTTGATGGTTAAGAATATTATCACCAAATTCCTTATTATATTGTCGTATGTATAGTCAACTTCGTCAAGCTGCCCGAAGAGAAAACGTTGCGGAAACCCAAACTAGCCGAAACTATTCGAGGTCTGAAATAATTTGGCATTAGTAATTGTTCGGCAGCGTTTTCCATCTTGCCAAGAATTGTCACTGCCTGACAGACGTTATTTTTTCTTGAGGGATTTCTCCTTAAGGTTTGTGCGCCATAAATATATTCATATTTATCCTTCTGCCTACATACAAATGTGCGTTCATACGAGTGTGCATTTGGCAGTCGCACACAAGTCAGCACACAGGCGGAGTTTCCGTCTCGGTTGTACTGAATCATTTTTACGACAGGCCTCTTTACGTGGGACGCGGAATACGACGAGACGGTAACCAGAGAGGCGGAGAAACGAGCGCGCAACTGACGAAGAAACGAAAAATATTTGAGAAAGCTACGAGGGCGAGAGAGTACAATAACAAAAAAAAAACGAGACGTAGGGAGAAAATGAAAGCTGCGAAAAAAAAGGCATTTCCAAACCCGAAACATCGACACTGGAACTAGTCGAACTGCCTGTTCTTCTCTGTACTTACGAGAACGCTGCTGCCACGTGCAGTCCAACGGGAACTTGAGGAACTAAAGTTCCCCGAATCTACTATATATATTTAATATATTATTATGTATATATATATATATATATATATATACATATATATCGTTAGTCTTTGCTGCGTGTTCTCGTATTTCCCTGTCCAATTATGTCTGCCTCGGAATAAAGGGAAAGACGGGTGACTTTGAATGCGCAGAGAGCTTCTCGCGCGGAGCAGCTAACTGGGTGAATGGGAAGAATGAAAGCCGGAGAGAGGGAGAGAACAAACGAAAAAGAGGCGTTGCGAACTGATTCTATATCCCAACGAGCCCTTTTTTCATTTTGTTGTCTTCTTCTCTGATTGCTCTGTCTGCCATGCGCTCCAGCAATGCTGAAAGAGCTTTGGCACGCTTTCATGACGTCGAAGCATTATTTAACTATCTCCGTTATTAACGAGAACCCGAGCGAATCGTTAGGGCGTATAGAAACAAGAAATTCGTCGACTGTTCCGGTCTCTGGCATGGAGAATAGGAAACAGGCAAATGGTGCAGCATCGAAATGGCTCTGGCTCACCATATTTTTCACTTTTAATCCTTTGGTTTTCATTTTTTCTCTAGAAAGGATACAGGACCAAGAGGATTTTTTTTCTAGTCGCAATCCTTGACGTTCGTGAGAATTTTCTCTCGTCCGCGTTGGCCCTCGCGAATTTGTACTTTGGTAAATATATAACCGACGTTTTCGAAAGCCACAGAGAGTATGAGGCGTCTGACGAGTGGGAAGGAATGACGGGAATGGAGGGATGAACGTGCGAAGGGAGTTAAGATGAGGAGAGAATTTGTTACTCCTCAGAAACGTGAATCCAATTAAAATGTTTTGCGGTGGCTCGGCGCGTTAGAGCGTCGTCGAAGCCACTGCGCACTCGTCTCAATGCTTATTATATACATCTTTTCTTTTGTCTAGTCGAGATGGGGTAGAATATCATTTCGCAATTTTCTCAGCAAAGCCACCCTCAAGGCATCAGCCTCGTTATTATTTCCTGTTTTGTCCAACTCATAAAGAATCATTGTCTAACAACGTTCATCCTTTCGTAACTGGCGTTCAAGTTCACACTCTAAAAACTCCATTTTTCATGGGGCTTGAAATAAATGAGACATTGACGAGGCCATTCATTTTTCCAAACATGCCTCATTAATCGATCAATATTATTCATTAATTATATTATTATTATTAACATAATTTATTATAAGAACTAAATTAGTTATGAAAATTAATTGAAGTTATTAAAAAATTGATTATTTATCAATTAGTGATATCCATCATTCATTAATTATAATTATATTATATTTATATATTTATACAATTTTCAATTAAATTCAAATGATTATATAATTATGTAATTATAATGGAATTCAAATTTTTTAATTTAATTCAAAGAATCATATAATCATAATTATATAATATATAATTATTATATGAAATTATAATTAATATAATTATAATTCATTAATGACAAATACCACTAATTGATAAATAATCAATTTTTTCGTTTTTTAACATTTTATAATTATTCGGTGACTGTGCGTCACTTCGAAAGATTTTAAATTGCGATATATTTCCATATTTTGTTGACGTTCCTACGAGACTGTCTGCATAAAAACTCTTTGATACTTTTCCCTTGATTTATAAATGTATTCGTTGCTCAGCTCGCGACGACCGGAGGGAGGACTCGAGAGACTCGATGCTAAAAAGCGTTGCAGATATAGAAAAGACTTTAAAGATTCCGACGATTTTCGTTGGCGACTGTCATAACGAGAGACAAGGAAAAAAAAAATGCATTCGGCTCACGAGATTCTACTGCGCCGCGCAGTCGTGTCGCGTAGCTAAAGAATCGCGAGCTTCATTTCACGCTGCAAGCGGAATTGGAATTGTTATAACATTTATTCAACGAGATATTTATTCATACGAAATTCGTTCCCTCTCATTCCAGAATTTTTACATTTTTTTTTACAGGGTTATTGAATAAACATCACGTATGATGCTTTTCACTGGAAACGCTCACGTTTCCGGCGATGTGCTTTCCCCCATTGCACCGAGTAGTCCCGAGTTTCAAGCCCGAAGCTCCAGTCCGGAATGACATTGAGAGACAAACAAATTACTCTGATTCTTATGATTCATTCATATTCTCATTGCTATATTTTAATTAGGAATCTCGTTGTCTCTGATTCGTTCATTCAAACCAACATTTACAAGGTTATTAAATAAACATTACCCTTTTTACCGTCCCAGCGTTGCAACGACCCCGAAAATGCAAAGTATAAAAAATGCCAATTGAAACCATCAACGGAATCGAGTGATATACCTGAAGGTCTGCAAACATTCGAATTGAAATGTTATATTTTCATGGCTGACTTATAATTACGAATAAAACAGAATTGTATATGATTTTTATTCCAATTGAACGAATTTTTATATTCTGTAAGAGAAATTGTTTATTTTCGTTTTATTAATAATGAAAAATAAATACGAAATCGATTTTCAAGCTCCATTTCATTTTGCTCATCGTTACTTTCATTTCGTTAATGAATCCTTAGTATAAAAACTGTGAATTAATTGAAACTATCAACAAAATCGAGTGATGAGCCTGGAGACGTGCAAACGTTCGAATTGAAATGATATATTTTCATTGCAGGCTTTTAATTATGAATAAAACAGGATTGTATATGATTTTTATTCCAATTCAATGAATTTTTATATTTTGCAAGAGAAATTGTTTATTTTCGTTTCATTATTAATGAAAAATGAATAAAAAATTGATTTTCAAGCTGAATTCCGTTTTTTTTTTTTATCATTTCTCTGCGTTGATACGTCCGGAGTATAGAAACCGCCAATTAATTGAAACTATCAACAGAATCGAGTGATTTTCTAAGACGAATCATTTATTCACGTTTTATTATTAATAAAAAATAAATTAAAAAACATTATTTTGAGGCTCCATATCGTTTTTCTTATCGTTGCTTCGGTTTCGTTGATGAATCACCAGATTTCGTTCAATAGGATGGATTTTTTTTCTGTTATCGATTTCCCTACCGAATGCTGGTCCACGCGGTGTTAATGGGGAACAATGGGAAAAGCCATTAATGATACGGTGAACGACAATGAGGTTGATTCCTATCGGGTGGACTGTTAGGATTCACTCGCAATATTGGGGTATCGGTTCCAATGAAATTTTCAACGATTCCATCGAAGCGTTCGGCGTGAGTAAAAGTAAAAAAAAAAAAAAAAAAACGCCCCATCGCCATGATTTTCGATGTATTCATTCTTGCAGGTATTTCGAGCGTGCAATTTTGTCTCTCGTTCGTGAAAAGCTCGTAACGCGTAAAATACGAATTGAATGTAAATTCTGGATATGTGCTACGCGGAGCGTCCATTCCGCCGTGCACGCTTTATTTCTGCACTGTCGTTTTTTCCTACATTTACAACCTTTGGCCATCACAGGATCAGAGTTATACTCACTACGCCGGACAGTTAAATAAACCCAAGAGGAAAAATCACCAGATGAGAATACCGGACCGGTAATATTAAAAATCGTCCTATACCTCTCTATAAACTGCATGAGTATCGTTTCATTCAAATCATTGATCTGACAGATCCTCGATAAGCCATTGTCAATTACGCTGTATCAATTTAACTCTCTACGCCAGATGTGGACTTGATTTTTATTTCGTGATTGACGTTCCTTTCCAATCGGCTCCGGAACCACGCCAGAACCAGCGAGGATGAGATATTAAAAAGGAACGAAAAAAACACGCGATTCCGCTCTCGTTCTCGTGCATCCATCGCGTAACCAGTGGTTCGAGGATTCAATAGAGATTTTCGACTCTCGTAGACTCCATTTATAATCAAAGATTGAAAAAAAAAACAGAAAACAAAAAAAAAAAACAGAGCACGGAAACAAACGGAAACGCACATGGACGTTGCAATTGACACATCAGGCGAATTGGATTCCGAAGCAAAACTGAAACATCGCGATCCAGAGATATCGCAGAAGAATTTCCGATTAAAAAAAAAACACACGTTTTATTCATGATTTCCACTCAAATTCAATTCCACTCGTTATAATGTCGATAATTAAAATCTATTATCCTTCACTGAGAAAATCAATTTGTTGATACAACAAGATTTGTGTTAATTCACCAATTTCCACGGTCAGGGATGACGAAGAAAATATTTTTTTCATTTTACAATACAATTCGGTTATTTCAACTGCCCAAAAATAGAAAATCCATAACTTTCAACCCACAATTTGTTCACCCAACAAACCAAAAGTCGATCAAACTCATGATTTACTTTATACAGCTGAAAGTTTTGTTGAACCGAACGCACGGTATTTTTTTTCTAAATCTGTCAAATCAGTGGAACATTTAGTCAACCAGAGCTTGGATTTGTTATTCGAACGACTTCACTTTGTCACAATAAACGAGAAAAGGTGTTTAAGCAACTAAACGACTGCATCAGGATAAATTGATTGTCTTGACTACTTAATTTATTGCCTAAACTAAATATGCGCTCTCCGCAACATTACTTTTTTTGAATCAACAAAATTGAATCGACTATAATTTGTTGGCTACAATTTTGTTGATTTGTCCAATTTATGACCAGAGTGTTGATTGACTCACCAGAATCAAAGGTGATTTCGCTGACCATGATCCATCTGAGTGAGAAGTGGAGCCTGAGCTTGACGAATTTTCCAACTCTGTGATGAAGTTTGATGGTGACGTTTCTCGAGGAATCGAAAACTTTGTCTTCCATGTAATTGTACGTGATTGGATCGCCGGTGTAGTACTTGCCACCGATGCTGAAGAGAATATCGACTTGTGAGAAGACCTGAAAGAATAATGGCAGAAAAATTGAAGAGAAGAATGATAAAAATAAATATCTGGGAAAAAGCGTTTGACGAGATAATGCGACGAGTTTGTCTGGGAATGTATAATGTATTATCGGTTATTTCGATCGACACTTTGATTTGTGAAAATGTCTCGATTCGTCCTTCGGAGCTTCAATCGGAAGCACACCTGAGCTGTATGGAAATTTTACCATTTCTATTCGTAGGGTCGAGGCACGTGCTACGAGCACAAAAAGAAAGATGTAAGAATGAGAATTGTCACGTGATGCAGGAAAGAGAAGTGAATAGGTAAGGAGGAAGAAAAAAAAGTTTAATACGCCTCTAAAGTTCGATGGAGTATGTGATCCGGTTATAAATCTACTCTCGGTCTTATCCGAATCCGTCCATTGGCAGTCTCTCTGGTTCTTTCTCCTTTTCCCTCCTCCCCTCTCTCTCTCTCTCTCTCTCTCTTACTTTTTTCATATTAGCTTTACTATGCAGACGCTCGCACGTTTCCATGCCGGAGATACTATATTCGCTCAAGGATTTCTTTTAATATCGTGCTACACATGAGAGCAGTTTATTTCTCTCCCTTTTCCAGGCAGAGCTAAGAGGGATGCTGTAGTCTCTGTCTCTCTCTCTCTCATTCTCGCCCTCTGGACTCGATATATATGCATCGCGTACGTTCAACGTCATGCAGCTCGATGCACGTTCGCATCGCCCTGACTTAATGCTCGAAAGGGTTCAGATTATTCGTTCGCGGTTTTATATCATGCGGCGAATCTCCTCCGGAGGAAAAAATTCTCCGGAAGTTGGTCCATTTTTATCTGAAATTCTCGAAAACGTAAAATTTCCATGACTCTGAAGTCTGCAACGTTGAGATTCAACGAAAAATACTTTTTCCATTGATTATTTAGTGAATTTTGGAAATTGGGCAATTTTTTCGTGTCGATTCAGTTTTTGGGTTGCAAGGATGATCGTTTTATTCTCCAGATCAAATATTGGAACCTTCTCGAGAAAAAAAAAAACAGATTTCCGTTGCATTTCAACGATGCAAACTTCAATGTGTGATTAATTTTTTAATCAAAACGTTTGTCGGATATTTCTCTAGTGAGAAAATTAGTTGAATCGATAATTAAGATTCATTAAAATTTGTTTAGTGGCTTTTGCGTGAAAAGGACCACAATCACAATTTTGCCGAAGAGATTTATATGCATGGAGAAGATTTGCACGATATATTTGTCATTATCTCGTTCAACTAAATGAACCTTAAAAATTTCTATAAAATTTGCAAAATTTCCATAAAACTTGCAAATTTTCTATAAAATTTGCAAAATTTGTGTAAAATGAGGAAATTTTTTATAAAGTTTTGTACCATTTTGTCCTCTGGCTAAATCTTGCTCGGGACTTTCCTCGATGAATATTCAGCGGAACGGAGTTTGTTAGTTCGCATTGCGAAAGTGACAGGATGCGTTTTCGTGTTGACAGGCTTCAAGGTGATCGCATATAATTTGAGGATTTCGAGAGAGTCTCGAGAGCCATTTATCGTTTTGAAAATGTTGGTATTGTTACGGAGAATAATGAGCAGCGAATCTGCATAGAAATCTTGATAATTCAAATGTTTCTCGACATGAAAACGTTGCCGAGAGTCTCCGGAGATAGTTTGCGATTCCTAGATCTCGCGTTGAAGTTTTGATTTATATATAATGCCCCGAAATGATTGTTTAGTTAGTACCTCTCGGCACGTCATTCGGGATATTATATTTTGTAGTCAGGAGTCTCTAGTATTTCCACGTCCCTCAATTTAACCTCGTCCCGGGAAGAAGATAATGCGCAAAAGCTGCTCGCTCGTTGGCATCAACATCAAGGCGAACTGTTCTCCGAAACCGGAAGGATGTTTTTGATGCACAAGGGAATTGGCGAGGCTCGCGATTGTGAATGAAAACTTGTGAGAGAATTTTCTGGCATCAACGACAGGATTGAACTGTCGCAGAGAAGCGACGTACTCTGTAGATTTTCATTAACGAGGATCCATGCACCAGCGGAACTGTTTCGGTCGACTCGATCACGAGCCAGAACCCGTCATAACAGCTGTCCGAGGCAGAGGAATAGATGCGAGCGGTTTGTGCGATATGAAATGTGAAGAAAGGAAGCTGTTCGTGCTAGCAACGATGTGTTCGTATTTAGTAATAGTTGTGCGGATATATTTATATGCAGCGAGAGTACAGAGAGTTGGTTCGTGTATGGGCAAACATCCGGAAAGAGGTTGAGCCTATAACGGCAGAGACGCGCGTGGTGTGTTATATATTTATAGCGAATAGAGCCGTCAGTATCACGAGGAAATCTGGTCATATGGCACTTGGCAGTTGCGGTAGTTCTGTCGCGCAATAGTCGAATGTCGGTCGAGGTTCGGTGCTTGAAAAGCACCGAAGCCAATCGATTAACCGCAGCTTATTTCCTCGCTTATTCCTCAGCCCACGAAAAACCGAAACGAGAGATAAAGAGGCTGCATAGCACAAGCAGGAGAAAGGTCAACAGACTTTATTGGCTAGATGATGACTCTCGTCTGTTCGTGAAACATATCTCGTTGCTGACTGTGTCACGAAACGGTGGAAACGTTTATCGAAAAAGTAGAAAAAATATTAAACCTTCGATTTTCCATTCCAATTCCCACACGGAACAATTTTTCTTTCTTCATAGAGGAAGCCCTGTGACGGTGAAATTCTTTTTTTACACATTCCAACGTCAATATGCTTAAAATGTCCCAAAACATCGAAAAACCGTGGATGTAATGACACTGTAAAATTCAAACGTTCATAACTCGGTAACGGTTTTAGCCACGGGGCTCCCGTTTTACACAGATGTCAATTCATACAATCTCTTCATTCTCTGATAATTTTGTCGGAATTGCTAGAAAAATACAAGTTGTACAGCATTTTGAAATTTCCAAAAAAAGGCTCTCGTCGTTCTAATTACCGCAAATGTTCAAATTTATTGCCAATTTTTAAAATTAAGTTACAATTTTATGATCTTTTGAATTTTACGAAAATTTAAGATTTTTTAAAAATCCACCAACCGCATGAATTTCTTCGAATTTCGTTAAATATTGTTCATAAGTTTTCCTCAGTTTTCTTTGTTTCTTATTCATAAATAAGTTCCGAGTCGCAATTTGCCGCAAAGAAAACGAAACCCATATTTGCAGTAATCGTGCTCGATCGTTTCAATCGAGAATGCAAATGGCTGTGAAACAAAAAAGCCAGCTGGTTCTCTCGATCGCGCGGGCGGCGTGCGAAGGATTAATTTCATTTCTGCGACTATCAACTGCTGCGAAGTCGAGGGTGATGACAGGATCCAAGTCGCTCTATTTGCATGGACAGACTGCTGCCGAGAGCTATATGAAATTTTGTCATCGTTCTCGAGAGCGAGGGTGAGCGAGAGACCTCTGACCACACATGCTGAACGCGAGGGAGGATTTGTGCGGTGGACTCGCCAGATATAGAGAGTGCAAACGATCGAATTATAAAGCACCCGCATTCTTCGACGATTCAACTGATAGCCCATGAAACTCGCCAGTTCTGCATTGTGGATAACACATCGAGACAACCATATGCCTATATCTCTTTTACTCGTATGCCACGCACTCGGTTTGTCCGTCGTAATTCCATTCGTGGCTATAATTTCCGGCCCTTCCGGTTAGACCAGGACCGTCACGGCCAACTCTCACTCTCTTCATGCACTAATATCCATATCCCTATATGTATATCGACTGCTGAACGTCACAACGGCGTATTCCCTATTGTTGACTAGACCAATAATCCACAATACGCCCTTTTCTCTGTCAAGTCTCCGTGTATGCGCAACATACATATTTACCATCTCCACAGGGTGATGCTATAATCCTTGATACCTTGTCTCCGTGGCCACACGTTCTAGAAGTAAAGGGCTGGTCGTAGGGGGTCGAAATGACCCCGACCACGTTTAAACGCTCGCTGTGCCCCCAAAATCGTTCCGAACGACGCAAAAAAATGCAGGACATTAGTTTGAACTTTTCCCAACAAGACGATCGAGGCCAAAAATTTTTATCCAATTTAATGCCGAAAAAAAATCAGCAAAGAAGAAATGTGTAAAAAAAAAATTCAGACACCCCAAAGCATCGTTAATTCTTGACTCTGGCAACAAAATCCAAGATTTCCACGTCAATTACTCTTTTTTTTCCTAATTGAAATACAAAATGTAATTCCATTTTTTTTTCATCAAGTCGCCAAAAATCGCAGAGAAGGGAAAACATTTGAAAGAATATTCGAATCGAAAAAAATGACTTTTTTTTTGGACTTTTGAGCTGTTAGTGTTTGGACGACGTAATATTATCTTCCCACCCTGTAGATAAATTGGAATATAGTTGTACGGCCGATGAGTTCGATAACGCTGTGTTCCATGCACGAGAGTATGTTCGCTCGCCTCTTGGATTGGTCGAGGGTGCGCGTCTGGTGTTCCAACGTCAAGTATATACAGACATAGTTAAGCGTCAAGTTTGTGGCACACGTACTACAATTTTACGCGAGTATGGAGCGTTATTATTTTCCTATATTGGCAAAGCCGTATAGTATACTCATGTGCGTGACGAGAGTCGATTCGTATATCGAAGCGACAGATCGCGTTGTGTATTTTCCTATATTCCTACTTATGCACATACATAACTTCGAGTGCATGTACCTCGGAACCATGTACAGTACGGAAAACGAATTCAAGTGGCCGCTCTTGGCTTTTGGTTCTATCGATATTGATCATGTTCCCAATGACGTGTGTCAATATCCAGAAATTTCAACTTTTTTTCATACAATCCTATAAAACGATATCGCGATATTGAAAGAGAAAGTTTATTCGGAATTCAC
>JAPYYS010001419.1:0-20360 GCA_030522525.1 Campopleginae sp. 14b
ATATGTACTTCCCGATTTTTTTCAGACGTGAATAGTATGAGTTATAGGCCGCTAAACAACGGTGTATGGAAAGTGGCGTTTTGGTCCGAAAAGGGTTAATGAATCATTTGTTTGAGCGTCTCGCGATTTTCTGAAATAAACGCTTGTTAATAGTTCATAAATTAATCATTTGATAAAACGTAACCTTTCTTAATAGTAAATGAATTTGATGACCATGAACTGAGTTAAGGGAAATAAAAGAGACGGAGCAAATCATTACTTTCAAGCAAATGCTGTGCCTATGAAATTTGATCGTAATAACAAAGATATTTTTTGCCAATTAACAAATTCAGTAACAGTTGATGAATGTTTGAGTAAAAGTACCAAGTAAATATATTTCTTTATTGTAAAAGAACTGTTTTCTCAGTGTGGTAAGATTGTTGTCTTTAGCGAATCGCCTTAATTATTGACGTACTCGAAGGTAGCATTTCTAGTAGAACAAATGAGTTATCATAGCGCCTAAATGTCGGTAATAACGATGGGCCGATCTTTGCGGTTCCATAGGGATCGAGCGTAAATTGTGGTGGGGAAACCACTAAGTGAAGGACAAGCCCGAGATATGATTCTTGGTAAAAGGGAAGAAACGACTGAAACTCACGAGAGACGCCTAAAGATGGTCGTTTATGAATATCTGCATGAAATATATCATTATATTTGACGGATTCAGATCAAAGAAGCTCCCGGAATTCCCTTCTGGCGGTCGTAGTCAAACCTTTGACTTCAGAGACGCAGGAATACTTCACTCGGTACAGTCTTCTACAGAAGAAACCAGTACTCCCGAACCTATACCTGTTTTCGTTCATAAAATAATCATTGTTGCCTTCAAAGTGCCTCCAGCCTCAACGCATTTTTCATGTTAAAGTATTCGAGATCTCCCGATGGGGCCACAATACACTGAGAAAACAGTTTATTCATAATTAAGTAATATATTTAGTTCTAACTTTTACTCAAACATTCATCAACTGTTACTAATTTAGTTAATAGTCAAAAAATATCCTTGTTATCATGATCAAATTTCATAGGCATAGCATTTCCTTGAAGATGATGATTTGTTCGATCTCTTTCATTTCCCTCAACTCAGTAGATGTTTGTGGTCAACAAATTGATTCGCTATCGAGAAAGGTCACGTTTTATCAAATGATTCATTTATTAACTATTCACAAATGTTTATTTCAGACAATTGCGAGAGGCTCAAATAAATGATTGATTAACTGTTGAATAACATTTATTTCGTCGTATCCAACTTTACATTTGTTAGCAGTCAACAAATCCTGGTGCATATAAATAAATCTGTTTTCTCGGTATGATTTCTGGATGTCGAACATAAGTGAACGTTCGCATTGTCGATATTATTCGCGGCTGATTATGAACGGTCGATGGTTCGTTCAGATTTATGGAGATCAGTAGCTCATGAGCAGGAAATAAATAAATTTCCAAAGGTAAATTAGTGCGAAATTCTTGTGAGTCGATGAATGAATAAAATTCAAATATCAAAGTTGAATTTGAAGTTTTCTATCAGTTGCTCATGTGCGATGTGCTATTGAACGAAGGGTGAGAATGAAAAAGGACTCAGCGAGGCATAGACAGCCCTTGAATTAGGGGGATGCATAGGGGGATCTGAGAGCGAGGTCTGACAACGATAGCCCAGTAGTAAAACATATTGTGATGACCCTCATCAATGGGGGGGCCTGACCCCCTACGACCCCAACACAGACTCGGAATCCAATAAACCCTGAGCAGTAAACGTGCACGGTAAAGGATAGGAACCTTCTCCATCTCTTCTCCGCTGCTTCTTCCCTTCTTCTTCAGCGATTCGCCAACCCCAACTCTAAGAGCTGGATTATTCGTTGGGCTGCCCTCTGTACAACCCAAAACTCCAAGGAGCATTCATATCATCGTTTCGAGAGCTATTCATTGGAAATTGAGTCCCTCATTCTTTTGCCTGCTTCACGCTCGCGATTTTCCGTATGCACGGGTGCAGATTGTTTTTATTTTAGCTCTGCAATTAAAATTTTATTCACACTATCATTTTTCTCAATAATTGATATCCATCTCGTCCTTCCATGAATATGGTGTATCATAAAAAAAAAGGTTTCATTTTTAAATAATTATCGCCAAAGCTCGAGCTAGCAAAAACTTTCATAAACTTCGGGATTAAGGAAGACGGCACAACAATGTTGCCATGTTGGAATTATAGAAAAATTCGAAATTATTAGAATTTGATGAAATTTGGTGAGCACACTCTTTAAGAATAAATATGAATACACACATTTTTCAAGATTTTTCTTCTGCATAGTTTCCGAGTTATTGAAAACTGAAGTTTCCATGCAAAAACATAGAATTCAGATATTTAGAGGTATGAATTTTGCATATTGTAAACTCGAATCATTCGACAACTTTGTAGACAAAAAATAGAAAAAAAATCGTGTCATCGCATTTGAGGCTAAATAATATGATCACCAAATTTGATGAAATTCTTATGACCTTGTCGTAGGTAGCCAACCCCCTTCAAGAGGGTTACTACGCAAAAGGGTGTTGCCTCGTTAAAAGCATAGGAAAGTTTGAAATTGTTAGAATTTGATGAAATTTGGTGAGCATCCTCTTTAGTATTAAATAGGAATATACAAATTTTCCAAGATTTTTTCCCACATAGTTTTCGAGTAATTGAGCACTAGAGTTTACAGTGCATGAGCATAGGATTGAGATACGAATAGGTATGACTTTTGCAAATTGTAAACTCAAATTATTCGACAACTACGTAGACGAAAAATAGAACAAAAATCGTGTCATCGTATTTAATACTAAAAAATATTATCACTAAATTTTATTGAATCCTGATCACATTGTCGTGTGTAGCCAACCTCCTTAATAAAATCTCTGCTCCGTGATGTGCGAGAGTCTCCAATATTTTGAAATAATCTCCGTGAGATATCGACTCGATAGATTTAATCGTTTCTCAGGAAAATTTAATATCCTACCGAGGGATATTGTTGGCAAATGATTAATTATTATTAGATGTTTGGATGTGAATATTGCGGTCATTAGTAGGCCGCGTGCATGTAAGCGAAGGAACTATCGGATGACCAACCACCAAATATATATTTGACCTGTCAACCAACACCGGCAATTTAACGTCCACACCGACGTCATATATGTGGAAGCATTGTAGCCAGACAAAACGAGGGAGAAGGGTGTTTAGCTCTTCACCAACCATATCCATGCACGTATAGCTATCATGCCTTACCCCGACGATCCCTTCAGCCCGACAGAACCATGATATATGTATATAGTCACATAGCAGGTGGGGTGTGTCTCGGCTAACCCAGGCAATATTGCCACTATTTGCCAAGTCACGGAGTCAGCCACCCTACAATCTACTGCCCCGTTCATCATATACGTTCGTCTATAGAATTAATGCCTGCACGACTTTGCCTTGTCTGGAGGGTGAAATTTCCCTCCAAAACGATTAACGTACGCAAAAGATCTTGAAAAATAAAATGGAAAATACGATACCATTAATATCATCCTTTCGAATTAACATTAAAACGATACGAAAATTTCGTCATCTTTCCCCTTTACAGAATTGAGTTGGCATGTATGGGCTGAGTGTTCGAAATTCAAGGAGGTTGGCTACGTACGATGATGTGATGAGAATCGCACAGTCCCACGACTCAGAAATTCTGTAGCGTAGGAAAAGAGACGAAAAATAAAAGCAAAGCGGCTGCTGACGTTGTTGCTACTTTTGCAGTCTTGTAGAGAACAAAAGAGCAAACAAGGAAAGCAGTGTGGCAAAGTTTCCATACGTAAAACCATGTACACACGTAGAACATTGCGGCGACGTTAATTTTTTCGGAATTATTTGCACATTTGTTTAAAAATTTTCTTTATTGACATAGGTCATGCCAGAAAATTATCTAACAATCGGCCTAGACGTAACGGAAGTTATGACAACCAACTGTGTCAATGTTTGACTGGCCCATGCGAGCCAGCAAAACTTCCTGATCATTTTTACAATTTTCATAGGAATCGGACTGTGACCTCGGAGTAGGGTCGTCGCTATCGACGATATCCTATCCTTTCACATCCCTTCGCACGATCAAATATCTTTCGATGTGTAACATGTTCTCGATCGTTTTCTAGCTCAGTGAATTTCCACCGAATAGCACACGCCTTTCATTTCTCTCACACGCCTCCTCGCGTACGCGTACGACACGTACGCAACGTCTCGTCGAGACGACGAGCGGTGACAAAGATTTTATTTTTGTTGCGTTTTTTTTTTCAACCTCAAATTTTAGTCCGTACAATCATTAAAAAAAAATTGAACGTTTGATGGAGAAAGAAAATTAATTACTCTCCATTTGAGAGAAAAAAAATTAATTTTTCTTCATTTGAAAAAAAAAATTAATTTTTCTTCATTTGCGGATCATTTGACGCTGTGGTCTCGATAAACACGAGCGCAATTTTTAGGACACGCGGTATAGATTGGTGTGTACTTACCATTACCATACGGATATTCGCTCTTTAATTTCGTGTGATCCAAATTCCACATCGATGACGCACTAGCCACTCAAAACAGGTAAAACTACTGACACACGTTTTGCCACGTGTCAGCTTTACTATTCAATGAACGACGGTCGCTGCTATCGTCAAACGTTTGTAGGCGGATGATCACGTGTAGATAAATCTTTGAACGTTCATCAGAGAATCTCCCTTCCCGCCAAAAACATTTTTATCAATTGACTTTGATGATTTTTTTTCATGGATATCAAACTCTTTGAATCGACGTTCCCAACGCTTGTTGATGTCATTTATTTTCATCATTAAAACGCCTTTGGAGTCGTTCACTAGCCAACTCGTAGGAAAACGACGAGAGATACAAATTGACAAATGCTCTGCGGACAGCTTGTTCAATTTTTTTTTTCAAGGAGGAGAATGGAGGAGAAAGCACAGGAAAATTCGAAATTATTAGAATTTGACAAAATCCGGTGAGCATGCACACAGAAAAAAGATTTAACAAACATTAATAAAATTTATTTAACTGAAAGAAGTTGATTAATTTGAGTACCAACCTAATAGAGAATTATTTGTCCCAAATAATTTGATTCATTCAATATAGAAATCTTCTAAATTATTCGAAATGAATGGAAATTTTATTTGAGCCCAATAAATATGTCATTCATTTCAAGCAACATTTTTATTTTAATGAAATTTCATATGTATTAATATTTTTTGGGATTTCAATAAATAAATATTTAATTCAAATAAATTTTTTGTCAATATACTCTTTGATTAATTTTTAATAACTCTTTTCTATGGGTGTACTCTTCAGTATTTAATACGAATATACGAAGTTTTCAAGATTTTTCTTCGACATAGTTTTCGAGTAATTGAACACTAGAGTTTACATGCATAAGCATAGGATTCATAGGTCTATATTTTGCATATTGTAAACTCGAATCATTGGACGACTGTGCAGACGAAAAATAGAAAAAAAATTGTGTCATCGTATTTGATGCTAAAAAATATTATCACCAAATATTATTAAATTTTTATCATATCGTCGTATGTAGCCAACCCCCTTAACAATATCGTGGGACCGTCCCATTCATTAAATTTTCGAAATTTTCATTGAATTTTTTTTTTTTTTTTCCTTATGAAAAGATTCAGATACACGGGCGAGCATCATGAGCATTGGAAAGTTTCGTAAGCAGGTAAGACACGTGTTGCCACGTGTTAGCACTGTTGGATACTGAGGAGATTGAGAGTTGGTTCGATAGAACTCAAAAGCTTTCTGTTTCCAATAGTCCTCTCAATACACTTTTTTCTATTCGTTCGTAACGCCTGCGATTCTCATCGCCGAGTCAATCGAGGGTAGATCGACCAATGTGATATGTCGATTTTTTCATTTCCCGCCCACATCGGTAAGATTTAAAATTTCGCGATGCTGTGCAATTGAGTTTCTATTTTCTCTCACGCAGTCAGGAAAATTCGTTGCCTACATATTGGGATTATTTAAATAATACGAATGAAGACGACGCAGTCGAGTCTCACGAGAGTTCGATCGCGAGGAGCCCGAACACGTAATCTATGATCGATGATCTCTGGATGGTTTTTCGTTGGGGTTTGTCCAGACCGAAACACGTATATCGTGAGAGATTCCCGCGAGATAAAATGTTAGATAGGAGAGAGCGGGAGGTAAACTCACGACGGGTGTCGTGAAAGTTACGTACGGGATCTCCACCAGTCGATCTCCAGTGACGTCGCGAGACCGTAGTCCCCGCACCGAGAAAACTTTGCGGACCTATAGGTCCGAAAATATGGACCGCCTCGTCGGAGGATGAAAAAAAAAACAAATACTCGGATCAGTTTGCTCGTTGAATCATGTCGTTTACGCCCTTATCATAGTCACCCGGTGATATTGTAGAAAACGTAGTGACGGCAACGATCTCTCGATGTCTCTTCCATCTCGGAGCAGGCTCCTGGCGAGAATCTCTCGGGCTCGATGTTCACGAATCGAAAGTAGCCGCAGTACCATACACCAACTGGCTGGCTGCTTGTTCCGTGTCGCTCAGCAGGCGCCATCACCGAATCCGCACCCTCGCATCACTCAAAATTCTCATATCTCCGGCGCTCATTTCAGCTCTTTTTATTTTATTCCTCTCCGCGTCTCTCCTACACATGCTTAGCACTCCGTTTACTATTTATTTTCCAAGCCCATACACACATTCACCGAGTTCCTTGTGTGTTCATGGAAATTGCATAATTTTAAAAATTCCTTCATGATTTAACAACGATAAAAAAAAAAATTAATCAAAAATCTTTAAATTTGCAATAACTACAGCGATTACGACCGTTTTTTTGAAAATTTAGAAATGCCCTAGAATTTGTAGTTTCCTATCAATTGGGACGAAATTCTCAACGGAATTCGAAAACTTGCATCTCGCATCGTGCATCTCGAGCATCTTGGGGAAGCAATTTGCACATTTTGATTTGCAGTTTTTTTTTTCATTTCCATTAAAATTATATAATTTTGACAATTTTCCTAGAAAGTAAGGAGGACGTACAAACTTGTGCACAATATTTTACAAAATTTGCGGAAATGAATGCGGTTGGACGATTTTTCGAAAATCTCAAATTTTTGGAAAATTCGAAATATCATAAAATTCAAATCGTTCGATCCAAATTCGATACCAACCTTCCTATCACGATACTCCATTCATTAAAAAAAAGTTAATAATAAATCTTGAAATTCGGGCAAGCTGGAGCGATTACGAGGTTTTTTTGAAAATTTCAAAATGCCCTAGAATTCGTAGTTTTCTATCGATTCCGACGAAACTCTCAACGAACGAAGAGCCGGTGTAGACAAAGATCTGTGCAAAACGGGAGCCGTGTAGCTCAAACCGTTCTCGAGTTATAAACGTTTTAATTTCACGGTGCCAGAACATACACACACACACACACACACACACATCCGGACATTTTTTCCAGATATGATTTTTCGAAGTTTTGGGACATTTTAAGCACATTGACATTGAAAACTGGGGAAAAAAATTTTCACTGTCACATAGCTTCCTCTATGAAGAAACGAAATCAATATTAAACCCGAGTAATAAATTTTCCTCACCTCTTATCTGTTACAGGTTTGGATCCTCAGCAGGTTCAAGATTCCAAGGATCTGTATTGGTTCTAGGATCAAGATAATCGGCGTTCACGCCATGTACGAAGACTTTGTTATATACATCGTTAAACCGATAATTATATATGTATATGTTCGTCCAAATGCCTCGTGATAAATTATCTCGTCCCGAGTGAAAGATCTATAAAAAAAAATGGATTTTTTTAATACATTGTCACGACGAGATGAGATACAAAAAGAACAGGAGGCAAATGATGTATATAGTGTTACCTAAATCTTTTAAGAAAACTTACTATTAGATTTAAACGACAAAACAAATTTTAAATATTCCGAATGTACATTGGGGAGACGAGGACGAGAAAGGGATGAGGGAGGGGCTTACAAAATCATTTTTTTCCTCGAATTTTGAAAATAGTAATTTTTTTTTTAGTCACTCTAATGTATTTGTTTATTTATATACGCACAAGGAGAGGATTTCATATGAAAAATTACCGTGTTTTTATCGTACCCCGAGACTAGATCGCCGTATGAAAAATATTTTTAGCGCGAAAAATGATATTATTTAGTGGAATTTTACAATAAACTTTAATAATGTTCCCGACAATTTTTTAACATACACAGCAAACCCCATAGCGCTATAAAAACATGGTGAATGTACGCATTACATTTTTTCCGTGTATTTATATATATGTATATAAATAATACTCGTATTCGTATGTACGGCAAGTAGATATTTCCCAAATGCGCGCACACTATCTACCTTGAAATAGTGGCTGCCGGCCTTCGACGCCGATAAAGAGATCTCTAGTTCATCACGTGTATTAACGTGTATTAGGCTATCATTAGCTATATATTGTGTATAAATCCTTGAACGCCTACTGTGGCATTCGCCCAACGATTTATGACTGTAAATTAAATTTATCACACGTTTACATGGTTATTACGCGTGGAAAATAGAGGATGACGGTTTTACTATTATTCGGTGAACGTGGACACCTGAAGTATTTATTGACCTTGCCATACTGTAATCTCTACATACTATTGTAACATAAATATCGAACCACGTGATAAAACGTAAAAAGAAATTAATAAATCAATAGAAGAAATCATACATCGTTTGTTCATGTTTTAATTTTCAAATTTTGCCCATTTCAGCTATCCAGCCATCTCCGCTTCTCATTAGCGCTACTTTGTCAAATAACCCGTAGACACCACACTAGTGAAAATTTTTATCCACGAAAATTTCGAGCGTAACAGGTTTTCAAAATCCTTTTTTTCAGCTTGGCCATTTCTCGTGAATAAAATTTCATTTTTTAATTTTCAAAATCATGGCAATCGATTACTCAGAACATTTTACCCCCAAAAAGTATGGTTTCAAGATTATTTTCATGCATTCATCGAAGGAATACAAAGTTTTGAAAACTCGAAGTGCCAATTTACAGCAGTGTGGTGAGTGCGTGACCTCAAGGGAGTGTGTGGTTTCTACGGGTTAAGCAATCAAGAAAAGAGACCGTATTGATTATTTTATTACTTTTTTTCATGCATCGAAATTTCTAGATCGCACGATCAGGTTCGCGGAAATGAAATTTCAGAGACATTTCACTAAATTTATTTCTCAATCCTCAACTCGACAAGTTTTCGTACTCTACGGGCAATTAACTTTGCTCTGGACGAATTTATAGTAATTCACTTCCGCCCCTATCTCGCGGGTCATTAAATCGCTCCTTAATGAGTACGCTTAATTAGATTCGGCATCGTAGTCGAGAACGAATGAAAGTTCTGCTCTTTTGCCTATATCTGTGTCTGCAATTTCAACTCAGTGCCCGATTCTCCAGTCGCTTAGAAATTCGTTATTTCATTTGCAGTTACAAAACCAAATTACGAAAACGAAAAAAAAAAAAAATTCAATTTTTCATTGAAACGGAAATTTTTTTCACACTCGACCCACAATCGCGTTTGTTAATTAACTTCTCCAAATGCCGAATTCGTTTATCGAGAAAAATTTAAATAACTGTTCAACACTTCGAGTGAAATGTGCAATTGTTCCCATAAACTAGTGTGGCATGCAGTGAGTGATTTATACGTTTTGTAAAAACATATGGCCCTGGTTTTCCGAGTGCGGAAGGATCGATCAATTTGGAGCGGTAACGAGCAGATTTTTTTTCTTCACACAGCAGTTCATCGGACACATGTGTTTCCCCCAAAGGGCGTTACGTAGACCGTAAGAAATGAGGGCCAAGTCAGATTCGAATGAAGTCAAAGAACCAAACGGTAGGAAATTTCATTCGTGTTGATTTTGTGCTGGTTTGTTACTCGAATCGAATGAGAAACTTTATCGAGACATTATTGTCCTACTGTCGTTGATGATTTGGCCCAGAAAATGTCCGCTGATTCATTTTTATCGGGCTTTCGGAGGAACTGTATGACGAAACATTTTATTCTTTTGGGATGTGGGCGATCGATAGAATATTTAAAATCTTCGGGTCGGTGGTAAGTCGCGAATCTTTCCAAGAGAATAGATACAAATCAATATATGTAAATAATAAATATTGAGTAGACTCGTATAGAATCTTCTCACGAACCGCGACCACATGCTGGTTCTCGGCTTTTCTTCCGAAGACAAAGTAATTTTTAATTAATGTCAGATGAAATCGTTTATCGATGATTTTTCGATGATTACCTGCTTTTTTAATTCGAAGGCTTGAATACGAGCTACTAAATCTGCAGGAAATAATGAGAATGAAACGTGAGAAGATCCGGACGAAGAGTAACGCCGGGGGATGAGTCTCGGCTACGGAACATCGCTCTTTTTTTCAAGCATCGATGCTGCGCAGATAACGAAAGAAAGAACTGCGGAGAGAAAGGAGCCGCGGCAGTTTGCGACTTGGAAGATTTACTGGGCGCCTCGACGCCCTTCAGGCCCCTCTCGCCCCCCGTAATTACGAAAACATTTGGAAGGAAACATTGTTTTTCACCTTAAAATAAGAAAATTTCAATGATCGATGCTCAGGGAGAATTTCCCTAGTTAAATAATCATTTAGAGATTCTATAGAATTGTTCTTCACAATCTCTAGAAATATTATGGAATCGTTTTATAGAATTCCTATACAGAAATTTGGGCATATAGAATTTTATATGATTTATAGAAATTCTATAGAAATAATGACCGCTCTCGCAAAATGAGCATTCTTCACGCAAGACGTCGAATTTTACAATATCTTTTCAATTGAATTTCTATAGGAATTCTATAGAAATTCTAAATACAAATCTAAGTATTTTTTTTGTTTTTAATAGAAAAATATAAATCTAAGTAAAAATCGTAATTTCAAATTTAATTTCAAAATGAAAATTTTAATTTCAAAATTACATTTCAGAATAAAAATTTTAATTCCAAAATTTAATTTTTCAATAAAAATTTTAATTTCAAAATTTGATTAAAAAATTTTTTAATTAATTTTTAAATCGCTATAGAAATCCTATAGAAATTCTATACAAGATCTATAGGAATAATTCTATAGAAATCCTAAATATAAATCTAAGTAAAAATTTTAATTTCAAAATTTTTAAATTCATTTTTTAATTGCTATAGAAATTCTATGGAAATTCTATACAAGATCTATAGCAATAATTCTATAGAAATTCTATACAAGATCTGTAGAAATTTTACAGGAAATCGGTAGGGTTTTTTTTCCACTTTTTCATTTCCCATTGCAGTAGATATTCTGTATATACCTACTTCAATTTAAGAAATGGAAAAATGGGGAAAAACTTTATAGATCTTTTCTAGAATTTCCAAAAATCTTCTATACAATTCCTAACCATTTTCTATACCATTTCTACACAGATCTCCGATAAAATTTCTACAAATCTTTTATAGAATTTCTATAGATCCTCTACAGAATGTCCATACATTTTCTATAGAGTTTCTATAAAGCGATCATTTTACAAATCTATATCTTACCTGACGGACGATTATTTCAAGAAAGCCGTCATATTCCATATAGAATTTCTATAAATAATATACAATTCTCTATGCTCAAATTTCTTTATGGCCTCTATAGGGATGCTACAGAAAGATTCTATAATATTTACAAAGATTCTCTACAAAAATTCTCTAGAATTTTTCTATAATTGTGGCACTCGGGTCTTTTTTTTTCGAACACTAAAAACAAGTACCCAACCGCCTCATGATGAAACTATATCGTGACTTGGTGCTCTTAACGCGATATAAGTTGGAATCGTCAAATGCAAAATAGGGCAATGCTCTCTTGGCTGCTCAATATCTTTGGGCATAAATCAGTCTGTTGCTTCCTCCAGTGTCCCTTCGCGGTCGGAAATGATTTGTGTTCGAGCAGTCTGGTCTGCCTACGAGGCTCTTTCTCAAACGTAAAAATACCGTGTATATAGGCGAGTCTGTGGTGTTATTACGCAATCATACATATGTCATTTAATAACACGAGTACATGCGGCGACAGAACGAAGGAGCAGAGACGTGGAAAAACTGTGTTGGGACAGGAAACCAGCACATGAGTGCCACATGCAGTCTCCTCGATCTGCTCTCCTCCTATCGTTCGCTATTAAGTACACACCGAAAGGGACGAGAGTACAGCTACGACAATCTGCTCGGGAGACTCTCGTAGACTTTCTGGCTCTTATTCAACCCCTACCCCGCACCGAAGCCGTGTTCTCCTCCTCTCCGCGGATCTTCAAGAATTCCAACGACGAAATTTCAGACTCTCCAGAACAAGAAGAAAAAAATCGACTCAACGAACTTGAAAAATCATCGCCTGGTCCTTCTCCCTGCAATGCCAGTCGAGCGTTTAAAAGCGGAAGCTGTCAAACATTCTCCTTGGTATTACAACGATTTCGGGGTGATCTTTTTATAAAAACTTGATTACGCAATAATTTCGGCCAATGACCGTCTGGCATGCTCGATCGAAAGATCCTCAACAATTACAATTTCCCAATGACAAATTCTCCGGCATTGCACACCCAAAGTATTTATAAAGATCGGAGGATTCGTTCTGATGGATTTACAGAAAACTTAAAAATTTGACAGTCCCCGAAGACCCACGCGTCACCCAGGAGCAAATTGAGTAAATGCGAAATATGAGATCAATCGTAAATTATGGCATTCGAATATTATCGTGTGTCTACTTATTGGGCATGATTTTTGTGAAGGTACGAATTGAGGGATGATAAAATACCCTCTCGACCGTGCTCCGGTGATTAAATGTCGAACACGTGGGCTCTACGAGTGTGTATTTGTAGGGTGGATGTGTAACCCTCGAAACGAGGCTTGGATGCAACCACAGGACCTATGGGGCGCATACAGCACCCTTCCAAAGTCTATGGGGTGAGAAAACATATATACTGTGTAATAGGAGAGATGTGCAATATAGAAGGGAGCTACCGTTCCAGATTATTGATATTGCAAACTACCCTGAATAACTACGAGATGCAATGAAAGAGATCAAGGGGGAGAAGGCGACGAATGCTTGAACCGTGAATATGAATATCAGTTTGACTTTACACGGTGCTCAATAGGAACAAAAAATTTCGTACGCTATAGTGGGCGGACTTTATTTCTCTCTCTCGTTTGTCAAATAAAGACCCAAGGGAAAGACACAATTATCATAAAAAAGCACACGTGCAATGAGTATATTCTTTCGAATTATCGATCGATTAATCAGAACATTTATCAATCACCTTAGCTAGAATACAAATTGGCAGAGCCAACAGAATGTGATGAGAATTACATCGAAGTATTGATGTAACCTGTAGACACTAAACTAGTGCAAATTTGGATTTTTGAAAATCTCAAAATAGGTTTTAAAAAGTCCTTTCTTCAATTTGGCCATTTTTCAACCGGAAAATTTCATTTTTCAATTTTCAAAATCATTGCAATCGATTTCTCAGGATATTGTCCCCCAAAAAAGTATGGTTCCAAGATTGATTTCATGCATTCATGGAAGATTTACAAAGTTTCGAAAAGTCGAATGGCAAATTTGCACCCACGAAACAGGTTTTCAAAATTCCTTGCTTCAGTGTGGCCACTTTTCGACGATGAAATTTCATTATTTGATTTTCAAAATCATTGCAATCGATTTCTCAGGATACTGTACCCTAAAAGAGTATTGTTTTGAAATTAATTCCATGCATTCATGGAAGAAATACAATTAAAGTTCTAAAAAGTTGAAGTGCAAATTTGCAGCCACGAACATTTCAAGTGTAACAGGTTTCCAAAATTCCTTTCTTTAATTTGGCCATTTTTCGACAATAAAATTGCATTTTTCAACTTCCAGAATCATTACAATGGATTACTCAGGATATTTTACCCCTAAAAATTATGGTTCCAAGATCAATTTCGTGCATTCGTCGAAGGAATACAAAGTGTTGAAAAGTCCAAGTGCAAATTTGCACCAGCGTTGTGAGTGCGTGACCTCAAAGGTAGTGTGGTGTCTACGCGTTAATAATGATAGTGTCGAAATTGAGGAAACACAACAATCGAATTTTCATGGAAATATTTATTAATTTCAAGAATTATGTTGTCTTAAAATTTACTGATGTCCAACTAACTGTTGACAATCATACGTTCCGTCGTTTCGTTATTATTTGAGTTCAGATTCATATAACTTGATGGTCTCGGAGTGACGAGAAAGAATCGAGAGCAAAGCTCGTGTGCAGGTGAAATGGGGATGAAATTTCAATAATGAAGTTAATTTGGTGATGCTGTGGAAAAAAATGGTTCGAAATATGATTGAGTATTGTTAATCGATATTGTGGAGGTAGTGCTGCCGAACTGGCGACATCAACAGCATCTTAGTTGGTCCTCTTGCTGCTTGGGTCTCTTTCGATGACAGAGGGACGCCGCGCTCTTGGACAAAGGACGAAAAAACGTCTAGGAATGCAGCCTCGGGCATATTTCGGCGGTGTCACCTCAGAGGTCCCGTGCGTCTGTCGGTCTCTCGTTGGAGAATCCAAGAGTTTTAGTTGTGTGGCTGTATCCTCACCTTCTCTGTTTCTGTTTCTCATTGGATGTTCTATTTCTCTTTCTTGCTTATTTATTTATTTATCTGTCTCTGTTCTTCTCATTGACCCCCATGGGTGCGGAGCAAGAACCTTCCTGATTCTCTCTCTCTCTCTCTCTCTCTCTCTCTCTCTCTCTCTCTCTCTCTCTCTTTCGTCTTCTCTATATTTTCCTCTCTTTCTCCCTCGATCCCTCTCGGACTCGGATTCCACGTGCTTTTTTCTCTCACTCTTTTTTTCCGCTCCGTCTTCCTCACGTGCGTCTCAACGGGAAGTCTCGGTGTGTTCCCATGGGCTGGCAACAGCAGCGAATTGACGTACGGTGTTCCCTGCTCAACAGGACAGATAGGATCGATCGGAATAAATGGTGATAAAATCATTGTCCTTGCATGATAGACTATTTTTATTTTCCTACTAAGAACAAATTTTTATTCGGGTTCCCACTTTATATAAACCGAAATAATTATTTTGGGACCTTCATTTCAGCGAGAAGAGTATCTCATTACGGACATTTACTAGAAAAAAAGGTAAGCCATGAACTTAGAAAATGAATAAATAAATAAATTAACTCAAAAAATAATCGATTATTCAATTAAAAAAATAATGAATTAATCAATTTAAGAAATCATTTATTTACTTATTTAAAAATAAATAAATTAATGAATTGATCTTCTAAGTTAATAGTTTGCAAATAATAGAACATTAATAATGTGGCTAATATAATAAAAATAGAATTCGAATAAATTAATAATAAATAAATAAATGGATAAAAATATGAATAATCGATTAGTTAATTCAATATCATTTAATCAATTGGATTTAAATTAAATGAGTAAATGAACAATGAAAAAAAAAATTAATTATTCATTTATTTATTTATTACCAATAATAAATAATTAATTAATTCATTAAATTAGTAGAGAATAATCAGAGCCGCTACCGCGTCTCTTGATACGAACATTGCGAATGAACAAATAGTTACAATGAATTTTTATGGAAAACGATCAATCGTGTTTGGCGGAGGGCAAATAAAAAAAAAAGAACTAGTGTGAAACATTGATTAGTGCAGTTGCATCACGAAAAGTGCACCTGCTCTTAGTGTCGGTCACGATTTTTTGTAGCGCTCTCGATGGTACGCCCTCGCTGTGGATGAACATTCGTAATTCTTCGTTTGGCCATATCGCATTGCACCGGTTTGGCATTTACGGGTTCAAGGGGGATCGGAGATCGTCATGTAAAAAGGGGAGCTCCGAGGTGACACCAGAAATGATGAAAACGAGGTCGAACGAGCCGAGAGAGACAGACTCCCAGAAAAAAAACGACGATGGAGAATAAAAAGTGGAGAAATCAAATGAAACGATGAGAAAAGGAATAGGATACGTGACTCGTCGATTGAAACGAGGGATGATCGGAGCAAGCCGCTCACACTAAACGTTTCTGCCACTACGTTCAATCGAAAACACGTGCACCGATTCACTCTTCTCCACTGCTCGTATGATTATTCATCGATGCAAGCTTTTGCGCTGTACATTTAGTACCGATGCCCTTAACTCGGTCTCATTAATAATTAATCGATAAATAAATTACACACGCAAAGGTAAAAAGTCGTTTGCAAATAGCGGTGGAAATACTTTTTTCGTTTCATCGTTCTGACTGAGATGGTGCTGACGTCCTAACCAGTCTCGGCGACCTGGAGCACTTTACCGACACCTGCTTGCTTCTCTCGATACCAATTAGTCAGATCGGTATCCCGATCGATAATCAATCGTCGATAGTTTTATGCTTATTGTAGAGAACCACTGCGTTAGGACACTGAGAAAACGACTTATTCATATGTACTAGGATTCGTTGACTGCTAAAAAATGTCAAGTTGGGTACGATGAAAAAAAAAAATTTCGACAATTAATGAATAATTTTTTTGAGCCCCTCGTCATTTTCTGAAATAAACATTTGTTAATAGTTAATAAATGAATTATTCGATAAAACGTAACCTTTCTTGATAGCGAATGAATATGATGACCAGAAACATCTACTGAGTTGAGGAAAATAAAAACGATCGAACAAATCATTATCTTCAAGGAAATGCTATGCTTATGAAAATTGATCGTGACAACAAATATATTTTTTGACCATTAACAAATTTAGTAACAGTTAATGAATGTTTGAGTAAAAGTACCAACCAAATATATTTCTTTGTTATGAATAAACTGTTTCCTCAGTGTAAAATCGTCGATAGTTATGCTCTTCATACGACGATCGTTTCGCATCTGTTCCTCAACCCTCCCCGGACCATATGGGTTTTTTCCCTCTCGAGCACCGACTTTTCAATAAAAATCTCGTTTTCTGAAACGTTTTTAAACAATAAAAAAAATCGCAACAATTTATCATCTATGGAATTTTTAAATTTAATTACCGGAGAGTTCCCAACTAAATATATTTCTTTATTATAAATAAACTGTTTTCTCAGTGTGTACACGAGCTTCTCGGTCATCCAGGAATTCCTGCATGAGCACGGGTCTCGAGGTTTCTACAATTATCGAAATACGGAAACTGCAAATATGATTTATAACGCGGGAGTAAAAAAAAAAAATGAGTAAGAATTTGACAATTTATGTCATTCGAGCACTCTCTTCTCTTCCCTCTCCTTCGCCCTGTCTTTCTTATACGTTCTCTCGCTCGTCAGCTTATTGTATCGAACGAGCGAGACGCCGAAATGGATGATACCGATGACGACGGGATGTTGAAGAGCCAGAAGGCAAACGCCCGTGGAATGTCTTCATTAAAATACCCAGTCTCATCATTTATGCAGAGCAAAAACACAACGAGGTGAGTGGCTCTCGCGATCCTCGTGGCTGGCGCTCTCGGTCTCCCGAGTAACGAAAGAGAAAAGAGGAAAACGCGAAGATACCTGCCCCAAGAATTACTCGCTCTTCCTTCCTCTCGTAGCATCGTCGAAAAGTGTGCTGCACAATTTCCGCTTTGCACGTTGCATCAAAGCGTGGAAATTAGGGAAAAAATGAAGGAAGGGGTGAAAAGGCGTTTCGATCAATTCTCAGCGAATCAAATTCCATTCAATTCCCTTGTTGATTTTCCACGATCGAGGAACTATATGAAAAAATGTCGTTCATGCAATTTTTTTTCCTGCACGACAGGTCGCCACCTCTGAACTGTTCGAGTCTCTGAATATTCTTGAAAAATAATGCTTTCGTGTATGAGCATTTTGTCAGACGTATTGACCAACTTTTTGTACAACAAGTTTCAATTATTTGCTCGATTCCTCGACAGGTGCTCGCTTAATAATACGAACCGCGTGCTTGGATTTTCAAAAAATGACAAACCTTCAAATACAATACAAAGGTTTTATTGTGCATTCGGCAAAACTAGGTAATAAAATATTTTACAGATATATTGTGCCATAGAAAATGGTTCCCGTATGCCAGAACATCCCGACGAACTGGTTATCAACAAAATGCGAAAAAAAGTTTGTTTGACGAATACATTATCAAAAACTGATGAGAACTCTACGGTTTACTTTTCCATTGAATTCTGTATAGTTCTATAGGAATCCGAACTATTGGCAATGGGAATTTTTATGACGAAATTATTCGCTTGATATTAATTTTTTTTGCTCAAAGAACATTCAATAAATTCGATAAATTTAATGAATAAATAATAGATACGAGAGAAAACCTCCAATTTTAGGCGAGTCTCACTCAAAAAATGTAAGTTTTTATGGAAACAAATTAAAATCGCTCGAAGCACGATAAATTTTTTGAATTTTGATTATTCGAAGTAAAACTTCGTGTAATTATGGATCGACGAGTGTAGGAAACAAAAATGATGATTAATGGCGAAGAGGACATATTGGAACGCGACAGGAACGCATATTGTAAGGAAAAATGGATACAAAATTCTGGCATAAATAATAGTTAAGACGAAATATATAATGCTCCATATTTTTATCATTGGTAAATTGATTTGTCTTTTATAAAGATACGACGAATGTTCCATATTTTTTGATGTATGATTGAACAAAATTGAGACGTAAGTAGACACGGTCTCTGAACTTTGAACATCTGAATAAACATGTAACTCTACGTATCGTGTTTTGTCGCAAGGTTAATGGACTTGATCGTGCCAAAGTTTTCACAAATTTTCTCCAATAAATTCGTTTCAAAATGAATTTGGCGAGTGCTGCGTACGTTCTTTTTATCCAATCAATCACTGATTATCCAGCGAGGCCACAATCTCAGATCACACGGAAAATCTAGATGAATAAGTACCAGAAATGTCGTAGCTCGTTGCAGTACATATTTCTCGCGAGCCATTTTGTCAGGAATGATCAATACTTCTCTTATCTTTGTTCTGTTCCACTGGCAAGCGCAGATGTCCACGTACAGCGACAACTAAGTCAATAACCAATGTCCACCGCAGTCGGAGGACAAGATCCGCGTCTTTCTTTGCAGACCCCACACGACTCTCACATTACTATCCCACCAAGTTCGATATTTATGAGCCTCGAAATGGACCAAAAGAGATGAATCCTATAAAGATCGTGATTCTTATGCATCAGGAGATTTTGAGGAAAGCGACATATCGAGAGGTCAACATCACACTCAGGAAACAGTTTATTTATAATCATGAAATATACTCAAACATTCATTAACTGTTACAAAATTTGTTAATGGTCAATAAATATAAACATAAATATATAAAACATATATATATATATATATATATATATATATATATATGTTTATATATATTTTGATATATATATATATATATAAATATATGACAATATAAATATAAACATATATAAATATAAATATAAATGTAACATAAATATAATATAAATATAAATATAAAAAATATAAATCCTGGTGCATAGAAAAAAAATCCTTTTCCCACACTGAGAAAATATAAAGAAATATATTTAGTTGGTACTTTTACTCAAACATTCATTAACTGTTACTAAATTTGTTAATGGTCAAAAAATATCGTTGTTTGATCACGATCAAATTTCGTAGGCATAGTATTTCCTTGAAGATGATTTGTTCGATCGTTTTTATTTCCTTCAACTCAGTAGATGTTTCTGGTCATCAAATTCATTTGCTATCAAGAAAGTTTACGTTTTATCAAATGATTAATTTATTAACTATTAAGGAATGTTTATTTCAGACAATCCCGAGAGGCTCAAATAAATGATTTATTAATTGTTAAAAAACATATATTTCGCTGTATCCAACGTTACATTTGTTGGCAGTTAACAAATCCTGGTACATTTAAATAAACTAGCAACAACGCGGGCGCTACGCGCCCGCTTGCTGTTTCGATTGCTCCTTTTATTTGATTACTATCGTATAATTCTGTATATACAAACATTTTTACGCTATGATCATTATTCCTTTGATTGCCCAAGTAAACTTTAACCGAATCCCAAGAACGTACTCGTGAAAACGCAACATATAATTGCCCATGATTAAAAACATTTTTTCTGAGATCAATTCCAATTCTATCAAATGTTTGACCCTGTGATTAGTTTATTGTTATTGCGAAAGCTAATTTTACTGGAAATTGTCTTCTTTTGAATGTGAATGGATAAACATCTTCACAGTACAGTGTGATACGATTCAGAAAGACAGTTTGTCCTGCT
>JAPYYS010001420.1:0-20355 GCA_030522525.1 Campopleginae sp. 14b
TAAATATTAATATTTTTATTTATATTTTTTGACTATTAACGAATTTCGCAACAGTTAATGCATGTTCGAATAAAAGTACCAACTAAATATATTTCTGTAATATAAATAGACGGTTTTAACCAGTTGGACCATTAACAAATTTTATAACAGTTGATGAATGTTTGAGTGAACCCATCAATTAATTATTAAGAGACGCAGCAGCGACTTGACGCCGAGCATTAAAAAAAAACGTAGCGCGAGCTGGCCGTTCTCTTAGATACAGTAAAATAAGCGTTTTAGGACGTCACAGAGACTCTGAATCGTTTCTACGGAAAAACGGGGCAACAGAAAATGTTCATATTGAAATTGAATTTTGGATGATTTTTTATCTTTCGAATGAGTCTAGGTGGAACAGAATCCGTCGAACCAATCCAGAGAAATCTAGCATTGAAGATTTTGGTCGCGAGATTCGGGAGACTTTTCTAATTCCGCAACTTCTTGGAGCTGGAAAGGCGTAAGTCGCCGTTGGTTACGTTCGGTGATACGTCCTTTGCGAGACTGGTGGACATTTTCGGCTTGTATTTCTTAATTATAAATAAACTGTTTTCTCAGTGCTCCATGAATATGAAATAATTGTGAAGAATTATGAAGTAATTATGATGGAGAATAATAATTCTTTGTATCGTCGCTCATTCAATTCATTCCATCTCATTTATACCCACTCGCTCGGGTTCTTATATAAACATAGAAACATACAAACACACATTTGTATTTCTGATTTGCTTCCTATTCTTCCATTTGGGTATTAGACTAACTTGAATAAAGTCGTTTAATATTAATCTAATAAGTCCTTGTGCATAATCGGAGTGTAATAATATCCGGAAATGCGATCAGCACCTACCGAGAGTAACTCGCTCATTCTTCCCAAATATCTCACCCATTTCTTTCATCATTTATTGGCTTATGGTTAAGTCTCGGTCGACTGAATGAAACAATTTACGTTAATATTTATTTTCTCACTTTCATTCCACGAAGAATAAATTTTTCAATGAATTTCACTCGTCAATCATTTACGATCAGGTATAAATTTCTATCAATTCACTCCTTCCACTTTTTTCTTCATCCCTGCACGCACACATATGTATATATTTATATATTTACTCACGTGAAGCACTTTTTATTGCAGATGTTTTTTTTTCTCGCTTTGTGTACGTGTGTGTGTCGTTCTGTGTGAATAATTTTTGTCGTTTCAACGAAGCATTTATTGCGTGACGTTGTCCCTATTGTTTCAATGATTTTTCTCATTTTTTCCTATTACTGTAATGCACCATTCGTGTATTTTAATAATTGTTTATTTTTTGATCGATTGTGATACTTGTCAATTGTTTTTTTTTTGACGCTGTGGGCTTGTGACATTTCTGATATTCCGAAAGGGCTTCATCTTTATCGCATGTATCACAATTATTATTTGTATTGCATAATAACCGTTGAAATAATAAATTTCGAAAAAAAACGTCGGTACGACCGTTATTTATTATTTTTTTAATAATAACCATGAAAATAATAAAAATTTAGAAACAATCATATGGTACTCCTAATTGACAAGCACAGTTATTGTGACTGTCGATATTTGTTGCAGTGCAATTACTACGTTCCGAGATGTCGCCGTCTACTTTCTCCCGCGAAATATTTCATGAATCCTGTCAACTTAAAAAATCGTTGCGATACGATGTACTTTCCGTAAATCCTCAACAATTTATCACTCGAGAGAACTTTGATTACGACCTTTTTACACCTTCAAACAAATAATGTTTGATTCGGTGGTGTAATTTAATATTCCAATTCTACGTTCCAAGGATGTCCCTAAGCTCAGATATGTTTGGTGATTCGTCGTCGTACGTCGCCTCCGATAGTACGAAATGTTTGAGCAAACTGTATCGGTGTCTGTGTCAGTGCGTCTCGTTTTTTTCTTTTTTTTCTAATTTTTTAAATTTCTTTGTTGCTTCTTATTACATAGACGTTTCGTGACAAAATCAATTGCGATGGTCACATGAAAAATGAACCAGGGATCATCAGTGCCAACTCCCAAAGTCTCCACACGAGTCGAACAAGTGTTCAATTTTTTATAAATAAACAAAATAAAGAAAAATTGAAAGTTTTCGATAAATAAATATTTCATTTTGAAAAATATTCTCGACAATCGTCCACGAAGAAGAATTAAGCACAAGGTCGACTAGTGCAAATCGCAGTGAAGTCAACTCCATTCAGTTTTTCAAGAGGACGAAAAAATGAGCGCAAGGAATTTCGGATTAGGAAAAAACGGTTGATTCGTCCCTTCGATCATGTCCTGACTGCGTTCAAGGAGGTTGGATCGCGAAATAAAAATAATTAGAATTTTATTCAATTTTGTGACAAAATTCTTTGGCATCAATTATACAAACACAAATCTTTTCGATAATTTTTTACCACGTGGTTATCGATTAATTGAGAGTCAAATCCAAGTCCTTATGCACGAGGCGTATACCTGTATATATGTGAACTCTATGCTTATACGCGTGAACTTAAGCGTTCAATAACTCGAGTACGGAGTGGTAAAAAAATTTGAAAAAAATAGTATCGTTGTGAATATTATTAAAGAATGTATTTACCAAATTTTATTGATTCCTCATTTTTTTCGAACTCTTCATGTTTTTAACGTGAAAATATTGTGTAATCGTGATCGAACCTCTTTAATGAATGAACCGGGAGAAAATGCGGCTGAGACGCTCGGACAGGCGGCTTACAATTATTCACAATGAAGTTTCGTTGATGTGTCCAAAGCACTTGACATATATTAATATCTCCGATATAATAACTCCATTTACATCATCGGGCGTGATACCGAAGAAAGAAAAATAAGACAAAACAGATAATAATCCGTTTTTTAATCACAGTCGATGTAAAAGGTATCATTTAACACACTCAAGTGTGCGCGGTGTTCTTTAGTCTCGTTTTATGTTTATCTTTAATTTTTAAAATTCGCTCCTTTCATTCTCGCTTTGTATATTTTCTACGAAGCGCGCTTTCATTTAATTCGCTCATTATTTCGGTTTTCGGGGGTTCCCGGCAACCGAGAACTTCTGCCGTGACGGCGGGTTTTTAAATTGACGCCAGAAATAACGCGGGGCGCAATAAAAATGTTTGTCCAGGACGCAAAACTCGTATGAGCGAAAAAAAAAAAACAAATTTCTAAAACTCACCTTAATGCGGAACACCGTCACTCAAATCATTGCAAGTTTTTTTATTCGCCCCAAATGTTCGTATCACTCTTGGGGAAAGCTTAAAACGATTGCTCAATTATTTTTATTATCGCTCCATTGAAATAACAAATTTGCACAGTTTCTCTGTAAACACTCGAGTCACAGAGTGGAATTTTGGAGACGTCGAGAAATTGGAAGAACACGCACTTTCGCGAGCTCGTTTTGGAGGGCGAATTCGACGAATGATCGCGATTGAACTCGATTTTTTATCTCGTTCGTCGATTATTCGGTGGGGATCACACTTAGGCCATTTACGAGCAAAAGGAAAATTGTCTCGTAACGATAAGTTACGTCTTTTTTCACTGGCTCGAAAGATTTGTCGAAACGCAGAAAATATCGAGGCCCATGAGAGTCCATGTTGCCAGGAGTGACAACTATGACGGGGCTAGGCGATGCGTTGCGGCGACAATGATAGAAGCGGCACGCTCGCAGGGCCTTCCCCGTCGAGCGAGCGTCATACGGGCGTCTCGAAAGTCACCTGTAACAATACAAACGCGTTTTTTTTCCATTAACGTCTCTTCCGTCTCCGGATCAAATGATATATATTTTCTCTTCTTTTTGGGCCGAAACAATCGTGGGAGATCGATGATGGCTGAAGGTCGTCGCTTCATTGTAGGATGGAAAATGATTCAGAGCATTACGGACAAAAAAGAAACAGTCAAGGTCACAGTACACTGAGAAAACAGTTTATTTATAATGAACAAATATATTTGGTTGGTACTTTTACTCAAAAATTTATTAACTGTTACAAAATTTGTAACAGTTAATAATTCAAAAAATATTTTTGAATCATCTCATGTTAATTCGATGGACCAACTTCACTGGGAACAATGACTTATTGACATTCCCGAACTGTGGAGCAGCCGGTGTAACTGTGAAAATCACAGTTTGTACAGGAAAATTCATCATTTTTGGAGACCAGAAATCACTTCACCCTGTTCTACTCTAAATTGAAAAGTAGTGACCGGTTTTTTGAGCAATTTATACATCTAGAAAACGATTTATTTATATGTACCAGGATTCGTTAATTGCTAACAAATGTAAAGTTGGATACGGCGAAATGAATGTTCTTCAACAGTTAATGGATAATTTATTAGAGCCTCTCACAATTGTCGGAAATAAACATTTGTTAATAGTTAATAAATGAATCATTTGATGAAACGTAACTTTTCTTGATAGCAAATGAATTTGATGACCAGAAACATCTACTGAGTTGAGGGAAATAAAAGCGATCGAACAAATCATCTTCAAGGAAATGCTATGCCTACGAAATTTGATCGTGATAACAAAGATATTTTTTGAGCATTAACAAATTTTGTGAGAGTTGATGAATGTTTGAGTAAAAGTACCGACTAAATATATTTCTTCATTATAAATAAAATGTTTTCTGAGTGCGCTGTGCAATTGTTTCGAGTCGAATGCGAACGGCGTATGTCTGTATTTTAAACTGTTTCTCTTTGTCGGTGTAAAAACGCTTCGGTAAAGCTCAAAGTTGGTCTGGCAAATATAGCGACTTGCGAATGTTAGGAGGAAGGAGATAAAGGTCCGAGTCGGAGATAAACGGGAGGGAAGCGTTTAATATTTTGGCAAAAAAGCTTTTCTTAGCGCCTCGTATATTGTTTTTTTTTTTTTCGCCAACAGAAAAAGAACCCCTTGGAGAGAGTCCTTGAGAAGGTGAGGAAACGCTTGAGGGTAGGGAGAGGAGGAAAGTGTGAGATAAACGCAGAACTCGACTGGAGTCGTCGTCGTTGTGTCGTTGTCGTGTGAGACTCGCGGGCGGAGGTTTTCTCGTGTGACAGCCTTTCACGTCTGGGGTCGAGGGTCTCTGTTATAGGACGCCGACCCGTCTTTGTGACAAGCATTCTCTGTTCTTACGTTATTCCTCGAGGGAAATCCCAACTAAAAAATTCACTCGTTGGCACAGCCAAAATAATAGGCTACACAGTCATCGGCATATTCGTTTATCTAAACCTCTCAGTTCTCTTTTTTACGAGCCAATCACTGAATCGTGGGATTTTTTCCAGCTGGATGCTGATAACTGTATCACCCTCGAGCCCGATAACAACGACACACGGCAACACCCCGTTCTTTCTCTTTCTTTTTCTCTCAACAGCGAGCAGTCAAACTCCTCGGCCTCTGTTCCGACACAAACGATCCTTTATCTCCTCGTAAACCTCGTATCCTCCCATCCCATGCCTTCCATATTATATTTCACGATCTTCAAAAGAGTTCAAGCCTCTTTCCAGTCTCACGAATCGTCATCAGCAAACTTAACCCGCGTTGACGACTTTACCGAAGCTCCAAGCAACTTGCAAAACATTTTGAGCTTCAAAACACGATACACACTTTCGATCTTCCTCTCTGTTCCTCAGACAATGACCCACTTTACGAAGAACAAACTATATTCCCAATGGATGCAAACGATTGTGCTTAATTTTATTAACAAAAACAATTGCACACTTAAATGCGTTTTCCAGCGTCTCTCTATCGTCCTAATCAACTTTTTTTCTCTCAACATATCCAAACGGTATATGGGACAGTGAGAAACGCGAAAAAAATATTTCAAAGGCTTTTTACGAGCCCGTGGAATTTGTTAATGTACTCACCTCCCTTGTAGTCTTTTTCGAGCGCTTCCGTTCGAGTTTGGGTGTTTGTGACAAAAGGGTGTAGTCACCTCCCGTGCCACCACCGCTTCTCTGTCTTGTGAGGGGCGTATGAGTGGCGGTAGGTGCACGCGGTGGTGGTGAAAATGTGACACCCTGCGGTAGGAGGGTGTAACCGAGATTCTGCGACTGTACGAACGGCGAGTTGGCCGGAAAGTGATTAGCAACCACTGGAGCCCAGTATTGATGTGAGTGTCTCGCCGGCGAACTTCCTGAATTGCCAATCAGACCGACACCAACGTAACCGTATTAAAAGCATCTCGACATAACTCATTAATCGATCGAGCCAAAATACGCTGACGATACAATGATACCCGCTCCTCGATCTAATTCTAATTAATTCGTCGTCTCCAGTCATGTCAAAAACAATCCGTCTGTCTTATCGTTGGTGCAAATTTGTATCCACGAAAATTTCGAGTGTAACAGGTTTTCAAAATTCCTTTCATGAATTTGGCCACTTTTTGAGAATAAAATTCCATTTTTCAATTTTCAAAATCATTGCAATCGATTTCTCAGGATATTTGACCCCTAAAAAGTATGGTTTCAAGATTAATTTCATGCATTGATCGAAAAAATACCAAGTTTTGAAAAGTCGAGGTGCAAATTTGCACCCACGAAAATTTCAAGTGTAACAGGTTTTCAAAATTCCTTTCTCCAATTTTGCCACTTTACCACAATGAAATTTGATTTTTTTATTTTGAAGATCCTTGCAATCGATTTCTCAGGATATTTTACCCCTAAAAAGTATTTCGTCAAGATTAATTTCATGCGTTCATCGAAGACATACAAAGTTTTGAAAAGTCGAAGTGCAAATTTGCACCAGTGTGGTGAGTGCCTGACCTCAAAGGGAGTGTGGTGTTTACGGGTCATTGTAAACTGTTGAGGCAATTTATTTTTATTTTGCTCCCTCGTGAAGGAATCTATGGGATCGTACAATTTTTGTTTTCCCACTTTTCTTGAACAATATTAATATTAATTGATTTTTAATAAATAGAGTATTTCCACTAATAATATTTGTTCATTAACAATATCGTATTAATTGTTTTGTTTTATGAATAGAGTATCATGATAGGAACGTTGGTATTGAATGCGGGGAATATCGGTCGAACGGGTTAAATTTTAGGATCTTTTTTTTTCAATCATTTACTCTGCATTCTTGCCGAAAGGTCAAAGAACTTTCGATATCATCGTATAATCGAAGAGTTTTTATAAAGAAAAAAAAAAAAATTCTCTCTCTGCAATTTCGCATGCTAAATGAAAATAAGTTCATATTTCTTACTGTCACTACGTGGGTTGCTGTGCCTTCTCTGCTGTTTCCACGTGGAAGATCTTACTCGACCGGCAGTTTCCGTGTTGACGGCGTCAACACTGAGACTCCTGGCTACTCCCTTGTAGGGATTAGATTCAGCGTTCTCAGTGGCTGCCGCGACACCGGCAAGTTGTTCGTTGAGTGCGTAGAGTTTGGATGTGATATCCTTGCCAATGAGAGTATTCAGTACTATTTTAAGGAGAGGCCTATGCCTCAATACCCTCATAAGCCGCATCCTCGTCCAACATATATAAGTACTTGATTCCTCGGCGCGTATCGTCACCTGGAAGACGTCATCGAGATTCTCGTGGGTGGCTTCCCACTCCGGTGAGTCGACGAATTGATAAGACCTTACGTAGTGTAAATGTGTGCCGTCGCACGTTACTTTCAGTCTGCATTGAACATGAGAGAAAGGAAAAAAAACTGACATTTCAATTTGCTTCCAATTGAACAAAAATGATATAGAGGTTCTATGGGATTGTTATATAAAATCTCTATAGAGGCCATATAGAAATTCGGGCATATCGAAAATTGTATATGATTTATAGAAATTTTATACTAAATTTGACAGCTCTTGTGAAATATCGAATTTTAGAATATCTGCTTTATAGCATTCTACGGAAATTCTATAGAAATTCGATAGAAATTCTATAGAAATTCTATGAAAGTTCTAGAGAAATTCTATAGAAATTCTAGAGAAATTCTATAGAAATTCTATAGAAATTCTAGAGAAATTCTATAGAAATTCTATAGAAATTCTATAGAAATTCTAGAGAAATTCTATAGAAATTTTAGAGAAATTCTATAGAAATTCTAGAGAAATTCTAGCGAAATCCTATGAAAGTTCTAGAGAAATTCTATAGAAATAGAAATTCCATAGAAACGCTAGATATCAAATTTTAGAATATCTGCTCTGTATGAATTCTATAGAAATTCCATAAAAATTCAAAAGAAAAATCTATATAAATTCAATAGAAATTCTATATAAATTCTATGAAAATTCTATAAGAATTCTATAGAAATCCTATAGAAATTTTATAGACATGGAAATTCTATAGAAATGCAATATATCAAATTTTGGAATATATGCTCTATGGGAATTCTATAGAAATTCTATAGAATTCTTAGCAATTCCATAGAAATTCCATAGAAATTCTTTGGAAATTCTATAGGAATTACATAGAAATTCTATGGAAATTCTATAGGAATTACATAGAAATTCCATAGAAATTCTATGGAAATTCTATAGGAATTACATAGAAATTCCATAGAAATTCCATTAAAATTCTATGGAAATTCTATAGAAATAGAAATTTCATAAAAACGCAACGTATCAAATTTTAGAATATCTACTCCATAGAAATTCTATAGAAATCCTATATTCTATACGACTCAGAAAAAAATATATCTGTGAATTAAGATGAAAGGATAAAGTGGTTCATGCGAGCAAGTTTAAAACAAGATTAATGGGACTAACTTGCCACGCAGTAGTATGGACAACCTCTCGTCAGCCGGCGTGACACCCTCCGTTGCGTAAGTTTGGCCAGGATCGAGCTTTAATATCCTAGCTTCTTTGGCAAGTTCCTGGAAGTGTTTCTTGCTGACCCGATAAGGCTTAAACAGCTTTAAGTAGAGCTCAGCCAGTTCGGGGCTGAGAGCCGGTGGCAGGAAACGACAGGCTAATATCAATGAGTGTATGCCGTTCAGCAGACCCAGTGCGAGACACCACAGCATGGCGTCAAGTGCACAGATCGTTATACCGGCCCAAAGAGCAGCGAGCATGAATCCCGCTGTGAGGAAAGTCCGTAGGGCAAGTACCGAGGCCTTGAATGACCTTGGCACGAGAAAGGCGGCGGCGAAGAAGAGATTGGCTGCCTGAGGTGAGAGGGCAAAATGGATCGTTGAAAAAAGAACCGACAAATTCGTCAACAATTAAAAATTTCGTTTTTTTTTTTTTTTAAAAAATCCAAAAATGTTGTTTCTGTGGCAATTTTTTTTATTTTGCCTTCTCATAGAGGAAGCTATGTGACGGTGAATTTTTTTTTTCCAGATTTCAATGTAAATGTGCTTCAAATGTCCCAAAACATCGAAAAATCATATCTAGAAAAAATGTCCGGATGTGTGTGTGTATGTGTGCGCGCGCGCGCGTGTGTGTGTGTGTGTGTGTGTGTGTGTGTGTGTGTGTGTGTGTGTGTGTGTGTGTGCGCGCGCGCGTGCTGGCACTGGAAAATTCAAACGTTCATAACTCAAGAACGGTTTGAGCTACAGGGTTCGCATTTTGCACACATGTTAGACCATACAAGCCCTTCATTCTCTAAGAATTTTGTCGGAATTTCTCGAAAAATGCGAATTGTACAGCATTTTGAAAATTTCGCAAAAAAGGGTGTCGACGCTCTAATTTCCGCAAATTTTCAGATCTATTGCTCATTTTTCTTCTACAAATAGAGTATCATAATAGGATGGTTGGTATTGTATTTGGGGAATATCGGTCGAATGGTTGACATTTTATGATCTTTTGAATTTTACGAAAATATGAGATTTCTGAAAAATCGTCCGATCACGATAATTTATGCAAATTTTGTAAAATATTGCATATAAGCTTGTACTCCCTCTTCGCTTTCTACAAAAGTTGTCAAAATCACACAATTCGAATGGAAATATAGAAGGAAAAGCTGCAAATTGAAATTTGCAAATTGTTTCTTATTTATTCCCCGAGACATTACCTGGAAGAGTTTATGCTGAGCAGATTCCCACTCGTCGCAATAACCACCTGGCGGCAGTACCGTTGCGTTCAGTCTCTCGGTTACGTTGCTTGTCTCAGTTCCATTCCACACGTCGACCCAAAGCTCCGTGTAATTGAGATCGTCGAGGGAGTAACCGCCGAGATTTACAAGACCGCTGTAGTTGAAGCTGTAGTAGCCGTCGGTGGGATACGTAACCGTCGCTGATGTTGCATCAAATGGCGTCGATCCTGTGCTGGTCAGAAGGCTACTTGCGGACGTGGGAACGTCGGTCGTATTTGCCATTTTTCGTCGTTGGCGCGTGGTACGGGCCATCACCTGCTTCTTCGCCTATTTCATTAAAGAATTAAAAACAAAAAAATTTCATTTCAACAAAAATAAAACAATTTTATTTTTCTACACTGAGAAAACGATTTCTATTTATATGTACCATGATTTATTAACTCCTAACAAATGTAAAGTTAGATTCGTCGAAATAAATGTTTTTGAACAGTTAATCAATCATTTATGTGAGCCTCTCGCGATTTTCCAAAATAAACATTTGTTAATAATTAATAAGTGAATCATTTGATGAAGGGTAAACTTTCTTGATAGCAAATGAATTTGTTGGCCATAAACATCTACCGAGTTAAGGGAAATAAAAGCGATCGAACAAATCATTATCTTCAAGGAATTGCTATGCCAATGAAATTTGATCGCGATAACAAAGATATTTTCTGACCATTAACAAATTTTGTAACAATTAATGAATGTTGGAGTAAAATTACCAACTAGATATAATTCTTTATATTTTCTCAGTGTGGGAGAACGATTTTTTTTTCTATGTACCGGGATGTATATTTGTTATATTTACATTCATATTATATTCATATTATATTTATATTTTGTTTTTAAATATTTATATTTTTCATATATTTATGTTTATATTTGTTGACCATTAACAAATTTTGTAACATTTAATGAATGTTTGAGTGAAAATACCGACTGACTATATTTCTTTATTATAAAAAAACTGTTTTCTCGGTGCATTTAAGTACCAAATTTATTCTCTCCAATCAAACTTTTTGCTGCACCCCAAAAGTCTTACGAGCAATGCGATCGTAAACGAACTCATTTCATGAGTATCTACAAATTCTGTAACCGAACACTTTGCAGTTTTTTAACGGCCCGACGCATAGAGTTGCGAATGAGTGCTCCATTTTAAAGAACCCTTGCTCGCATTTCCTTGGATTTAACATCCTCGAAATTAGAGCTCGCCTCACGTACAAAAAATTCAAAAAAAAAAAACATGATTATCGGATTTTGGTTCCAAGTTTCTCGTAAAATTGTTGACGCCAGTATAAATATAATATGCATGGAAACTCTACAAACGTATCCCCTTTAAAATCTCTCTTCTGCAATCCCCCAAGGAGCATGCAAATCGAGAATTTTTCACAACCACACAGATTTTGCATCATGTAAAAGGAAGCTTTCTCCTCCCGAGCAGCGAGCAACGATCATCTTTATTACGCTTGATTTGCTTAAAGGATAAAAGGGTAGCAGCGCGCTCAGAGCTTCGCGCACGTTTCGCCAAGTCTAAGAGACTTTTCGTGGCGTATTAGCTCGCGGAATAAGGCGGAAAGCGCTTAATGGTGTGTTCCAATCAGAGTCCATTGTCCAGTTTAACTCGCGAAAGCGAGAAAAGCTCGACGTCTCGTTCCTTCGTCTTAGGACGAATGAGACTGCGGCATTGGAAAAGTAGAAACGCGAGAGATGAATCAATAAACCAAGCTCCAAGATGATACTCTGAATGAAAGAGCCACGTTCATTTATTTTAATTGGAGGAAAAAAAACCAATGAAAATTGCACTGAAGTAGGGCGTCGATGTGGAAATGTGACGTCAATGTTTCCAATCGTCAGCTGTACACGAATTATAGCGCTGCCCTTATTCCCTGCACAATGCAGACTCCACGTGAATTCCAATCGAGAAATAGCACGATTGGGATGTGAGGAATTTTCCCAAGTTAAACTCGTTGTTCATAAATAAATGAAACATAAAACCAATGTTCCGATTCGTTGTGTGGATATCGGAAATTCGGATATTGTTGGACGTACTCATAAAAACATTTCAAACGATTCTTCAATTGGCCATGTTCCAGAGATTATTTTTTTCCGAAATCAAACCAATTTTGCTTGTCCCGCAACGTCGAGTCGTCATGTTAGCCAAACCTTATTTGTTTTCGATAATATTGAATCCGATAAAAAGCATTTGATGTTTATACGAGAAAGATAAAATGATATTGAGTCGAATGGAGTAGAAATTTATTTGATGGTAAATGCACTGGCTCGAAATAATTCGAAACAATTCCGTTCGTCTCGATCGTCGACGCATTCGTCCAAATATTGCGTGGGAATCGTGTCAGTTTTCTGCAAAATTTTTCATGCCATATTGACCGAAAATTGCGTCAATTTTGACGGGCAGAAATCTTTCTCAATTCAATAGACTCTGAAAGACTTTCATTCGGGTTTCATCTTCCTCGCTCTGCTGCAGTGAGTCCCGGCCTTCGGCCGGAACAAGCAATCTGGCGTGCCTGCCCTTTCAAGCCATTCTTCGCAGAGTTCCTTATTCCTTGTCATCCAAATAGAGACGAAAAACTTGTCGGCTACTACCAGCCTTATCTGTAGAATTTTTACGATAGTCATCACTACGAGGTTTTCAAGAAAACCACAAAGAATACTCGTTCATCTGGTCCGCCCTGGTCGAATAACTCTTCAAATGGATTAGGAAAATTTTAAATGATCAGAATTTCATTAAAATTTGGTGAGCATACTCTTTAGTATTGAATATTAATATTCAAATCTTTTAAAAATTTTGTTCTGCATAATAATAGAAGAAAAATAGTGTCATCGTATTTGATGTTAAATAATATTATCACCAAATTTTATTAGATTCTCATCATATTGTCGTATGTAGCCAAGCTCCTTACGAAGAGTTTTTCGACATTTTTATTTCGATATTTATCCTGCGACTAACTTTTTGTACAGTATTTCAGAAATGGGACACCCTGTTGATATTCTGAAGACGTAGATGTCGAAAGTTTTGTACCCTCTTTTCTCTATAAGCCGGGCACTCCGGTCCAGCATCTCGAGCCCCAGAGATGCTTCAATATTAGGGATAAAAATCGATTTTATGCTGTGTATACTAAAAGTCTTTTCTGTGTGTGTGTGTGTAACGGTGGAAAAGGAAAACGTATTAGCCATGCAGCTGAGAGGAGAAGCTTTTATTCAGCTGGCCGTTACTTTGGGAAAATCGATGTGGAACAGTTGGAACCTTAACTACTATACTCGGTTTCTTCTTTTTCCTCTTTCATCATTTTGCAACACTCTCGTTCTCTGTAATTTAACTGCGTGATACATGGGCCCTTGCGAGAGTTTCACGAACATGTTTTCTCTTGAATATTCTCTCCCTCTATTTCTCTCTCTCTCTCTCTCTCTCTCTCTCTCTCTCTTTCTCTCTCATCCAAGGCCACCAGCAGTATAGATTTGCATGGGAATTAGCTTAGCAATTCTAAATCAACCACGTGGCCACAGCCTCGACCATCGCCACAAGGGTATTAAAAGCGTGTACGAGAAATAAACGTGTTCCCCAACAACTTTAGTCTCAAGTTTTATTCCATCGACTCTCCTGAATTCGCACACGACGTCATTCTATGATTTTCTATATGAAGTTTCTCCTGATGTGGCAGCGGAAGATTCGATTTACCGACTGGAAAACTCGAGTCACACATATTTGAGAATTTCTGAACCGATAAAATTTCATATCTTGTTGTATTATATGCGTATAGAAATATATATGATGCATACGTTCACGCATTTCAAAAGAAAATAGAATTACCCATCATAGACTGATATATATATAATTAGATTTATAATAATATAACAATTTTTTATAATAAATATTTTTTTATTTTTTATAATAAATACTTTTTTTTTTATAATAAATGTTTTTGTATTTTTTATAAGAAATATTTTTTTTATTTTCTATAATAAATAAAATTTTCACGTATGTATATAATTATATACAACACTATATTGAATTATATATAACTGTATATGATGTTTTTTATATACCGTCCCTATAAAAATAGAATTTCTGTATACAATTATATACAAAATGGTATATTTTTATTTATTTATTATAATTTTTATTCTCTTAATTCCCAATTTCCTAATAATAAATTAAGCAGGATTTTATGAAATCAAATTTTATGCAAACCGTTTTTATGGGATTATATATACGACTGTATGGAGTTATATACAATTATATATCAACCTATAAATGAATAATATATTGTTATATATCATTTTTTTATAATTGGGTCTGAGTATACATAATAATCCTTCCCAGGGGCTCTAATTTTTTAATTTTGCATCGACTGCATTTGCATTTGCAAGAACTGCTAGAAATAATATTGTTTTATCGATAAATGGCGGAGTAATGGTGGAAAAAATTCTTCGATCCAATTTGGTCGATGAAAATGTTATGGTAACAATGACAATACAGTCGTCGAATGATTCTTAGAGCTTTCCATTGCTAAAATTCAATCCCTCACAATAACTGCCCTATAAGATTGATTGCTATTTCGATATAAACACTCAAGGAACATGTTTTGCCGTTTCATTTTGTCGTCGATTTAGCAAGAACGAAGAGTCTCTTGCTTTCGCATCGACGAGGAAAAACAGGGATGATATTGGTTGTAGTGGATGCGACCCGCTCGAAGAGTTTTGTGCATCCGTCCGCAAAGCATCGCAATCTATAGATATAGAGGCAGGATGTATTGATATATATACGCTTTCCATGATCCGCTCAACCACCGGGAAGATAATATTTCGATTTTCACTGGGACGTGTGCCACTCCTTTATAGAAATATAAGTTGCTTCATCGTGCTTACACAGATTCTTAGCTCAGACATAAAAAGAGGACTCGGGATGAATGAATCGCGAAAAGTCTCGGGGACGTGTAGAAAAAGGATCGAAAAAATAATCGATTTATTTTTTATCGGTTTCTGTCTAACCGATTTTTTTTTTTTTTTCAAACAACGTGAAATCTTGGAGAGTGTTTTAGAAATAATTTCTCTGCGAATCACTTGAAATATTAAATGCGTAATTACAGCTCGATGGATCCTGATTAATGAATGAACTATCCCACTCAAACTGCTCGGGTAATGGGAAGGAAAAAAATGTTTTACCAACGCAGCGAGAGGTCCTACTTTTCTTGCTCCACAAAAACAACAGCCAGTAAACTTTTGCCTTTTTCTTTCTTTGGCCCTCAGGTTTTTTCTAGTTCTCCAAGCAGACGGGCGTTGTCTACGTTGAAAAGAGAACGGCGTGTGACTGATAGGACGAAGGAGAGACAAACTACCGGAAGTTTATCCTGTATTTTTGCTAAACCCGTTGTTCCGAGGGTGAAGCAGGTTTTTCTTTATCCTATCGAGCTTTCAAACTTTTTTCCCTCACCCTCCTATTTTTCCTCGACCCTATCTCACGTTTTTTTATCCCTCAGCTATTCATACACGAATAGACCTTCCAGGCTACAAGTAAATATAAAAGAAGGCAAGAAACTGAGATATTTGTTATTTGAACGACCCCTTTCTTACCAAAAGCGGTTATACATCTTGCCAAATTTTCTCCATACATTCAACTCACAATCATTTTTTTTATTGCACTTTTCTTATTAACTTCGTATCGTCAAACATCCTACTCCACGAATTCCTTAATTTTGACCAAAATACGAAATAAAATGTGCACTGACAAAACGATTTATTTATATGTCCCAGGATTTGTTAACTGCTACCAAATGTTAAGTTGGATACAGCGAAATAAATGTTTTTGAATAGTTAATAAATCATTTATTTGAGCCCCTCGCGATTTTCAGAAAAAAACATTTTTTAATCGTTAATAAATGAATCATTTGATAAAACGTAATCTTTCTTGGTAGCAAATGAATTTGATGACCATAAACATCTACTGATTTAGGAGAAATAGAATCGAACAAATCATTATCTTCAAGGAAATGCTATGCCCATGAAATTTGATCGTGATAACAAAGATAATTTTTGACCATTAACAAATTTTGTGAGAGTTGATGAATGTTCGAGTGAAAGTACCAAACAAATATATTTCTTCATTCAAAATAAACTGTTTTGTCAGTGTGCCTCAAAATACATGTTGCCAGATGCATAAAATAGAAATTATTTGTTTATAACAATATTTCGTTAAATCAACTTATTGGGGAATAAAAAAATATCTATAAAGACTGATTATGTACGAGATAGAAACTGAGATTTACTACAAAAAGCACGAAGGGAGTAGGGAGTCTAAGAGGAGTATTGGGGCGACTGAAAATAGGGGTAAGTCGTTTGGTGGGCTATATCGTTAGATTGAGCGAGGTCGAGGGGCATGGGAAAAATAAAGGCCCTGCGTGACTCGTGAGCTCGAAACTCCTGTCCGAGAATAAATTCTCGTTGTGGGTTCGCTCCAAGTTGGTTCGATTTAACGAAAGCTTTTTCGAAGCTCGACGAGGCTCGAAGGTTCTTCGGAGTCTACTTTATTCATATCAACGGAAAAATAATTCGTTCTGGTTGAGAGTTTTCTTAAATTTCTCTCGTTTTTGGCGTATCAATGGGGAAATATCGTCACCGCTGCATTGATACGACACGTCATCGAGCGATCGAGGAAAATAGACTTCTGGCGACGCCCTTAACTATACCCAAGAAACTTGGAGATGTTATCTGCTCAGCCCACAACAACCACAAAGCCATGGGACAGTAAAGGCTACGGTGCTGCACCCTCCTAGATAAGTCCTCACGAAACAACATTTTGCTTCGAGATTACAAAGTGTATACCAATCCGTTATCTTTATAGGCTGCATATAATGTGCCAGGGTAGCGTCTTTCGTGAGTCAACCTCCTGATTCGAGTCTGACGCCGCACGTAAACCCTAAAGAGAATGTAGTACGCCTGGAGCTCACGATTGCGGCTGGGCCCAAGTGAAAAAATTCCATAAAAATTCTGTATAAAATTGTTCTATAGAATCTTCATTAATATTATGGAATCGTTCCGTATAGAATCCCCACAGAGGCCATATACGAATTAGGGCATATAGCATGTACATGATTTATAGAGATTCCATAGAAAATGTATGGAAATTCTATAGAAAATCTGTAGATATAATATAGGAAATAACTAGAAATTCTAAACAAGATTTTTTGAAAAACAAGATTCTGAAGAAGAATGACAAGATTCTATAGAAATTCTGAAAGAATTTCTTCTTTCTTCTTTCTTTCTTCTTCTCATTCTTTCAGAATTTCTATAGAATCTTGTCATTCTTCTTCAGAATCTTGTTATTCAAAAAATCTTGTTTATAATTTCTAGTTATTTCCTATATTATATCTACAGATTTTCTATAGAATTCCTATAGAATTTCTACAGAATTTCCATAGAATTTCTGTAGAATTTCTATAGAATTTCTAGAAAATTTCTATAGAATTTCTAGAAAATTTCTGTAGAACTCCCATAGAATTTCCATAGCATTCCCATAGAGTTTTAATAGAATTTCCACAGAATTTTTATAGAATTTCGATAGTATTCCTATAGAATTCCCATAGAATTTCTATAGAATTTTCATAGAATTTTTATAGAATTTCCATAGAATTTCCATAGAATTTCCATAGAATTTTTATAGAATTACCATAGAATTTCTCTAGAATTTGCATAAAATTTCTATAGAATTTCTATAGAATTTCCATAGAATTTCTATAGAATTTAGATAGAAAAATTCTATAGAATCTTCATATAATTTTTCCACTTCGGACCAACCCCTACAAATGTCTCATGGGTTTCAGGGTCAAGAACCGTAGTGTCCCCAACAACTTATATAAAATATTGCACAAATTTGAAGTTCGGAGTCCGTTCACATTTATTTTCGATCCACTCTCATTGACCAAGTGTTTACCAATTTTCTAGAATTTCAACACTCGTCGCTATTTATTTTTCGAGCTTGAAAATATAATACTACTAAGAAATTAGTTTCAATCTCTTCTCTCAGTATAGTCAACTCTGAAGAGACTCGTATCCAACTCGCACGTACATTCCGCAGTAAATCGAGCAAAGTAATAAAATCGTATGGCAAATATTATTGCAAGAAGGAATACAATCGTTTGGAGGAAAGGATCTGAAGAAGAAAGCCACGAATGGAGGATTTACAGAGTGATCCCGTTGCCGTAAAGCCGCTTTACGTCGGAAATCCCTTTCGACTTTCTCGTCACTTTATCGTCGCCAAGTGGTTCTCACGAATGTATAAAAAAATGTATATGTACTATAGGTACTAGTAAAACCCATCGGAAGAGGAGAAAATGTGAGTCTCAGAGTAACGTCAACGAAGGGTGTCGAAGAAGAGACAGTCGTAAAGCATCGGCGAATAGCTCTTCGTCTTACCGATTTACATATCTGTCACTTCCGGTTTGTCCTCTGTTTATCTTTGTAACGTTATCCCTATCCGGATGCGCATCATTTTTGCACATTCATAAAAGACCCGAGTACCATTACTCTCGAAAGGTTTCGGGTTGCCGATTTTCACGTACTTATGTACAACCCCCTGTCTATGTTTACATAACCATTCCACGAAGCGGTTTACATGAGCGAGTCCTCGTCGCGACCGAACTTACATGAATAATTGCTTTTGCCCAACGACTATACGGGACATAAAATTCCTCTAGGAATACGTAATGCGCCAACTTTATTAGCATCATCCTAGAAAATATATTCTGAAGTAAATCCAGTATCGTTATGGATGCGCTCCTCTGTGTCATCACTTTCCACGAAACCCTTTTCACGAGCCAGCATTTTTGCCAACCACTGTAGATTCACGCGTCTCCTTTATTTACGATATTTTGTCACGTCCGACGATTTTAACGAGTACCAGAAGTACAAATGGTCTAATTACTAACTGTACGAGGAATTATGGGTCATATTATTCCGACAAGTGAATCAGGACACGTCGGAATGCTACGAGACTTTTTCGTGCTATGCGACACCGACGTTGTTGCCGTTTCAATGAAAAATGGATGATTTTGAAGTTGCATCCTCAAAACGCAACGACAATTGCACTGAACCGAAAATTTTGTTGGAAAAGATCGAGATATTTTGTTGGATCTGTTCGACTGGACGTTTTTTTGATAAATTGCAAAAAAAAATTGTCATTGCAGCGCGAAATCTTGAAGAAAGTTTCTTCCGGAAGTAAATCTTTGCCATTCTAATCGTAAATTTAGGTGATAGTTTCCTAGAAATAAAAAATATTGTCGAAAGAACGAAAATTTTGAAATCATTAAAAAATATTCAGTCCATCGTTTTCAACAAAATAGCGACGTTTTTTTTTCGCAAAATTTTATTTTCAGTGCGATTATTTTTTTTTCAAGCAGAGTGCGAAATTCTCGGGAAGGATTTTTCAGAAATGGTGGGTCAGACTTTTTTGCTATTTAAAAACTGAATTTACTCAAAAAATAAAAAAGTGGATTCATTATCGAAATAATGATTAAGAAATAAAATTTTCGTTTTTTTTTTCAACGATGGACCTTTCAGTATCGTAAAAATGGAGTTGGACATTAATTGGACGTTAAATGGAGTTGAACATTATTTTTAAAAATAATTAGGAATGAAGATTTGTATGATTCGGAAACATGAATTTTTGGAACTGCAAAGTTGTGAGTCCGTTCGTGCTTGTGTCACATTAGGAGAAACAATAATTACGCGATCCTTGCGGCGAGACTGGAGCAGCGTGCGTGAGTCCACAGGTTTTACTATGCGCGAGGCTTAATTAGTGAGGTTGACAAAGGTGAGAGGTCGCTGGATATAATGAACGGAAATGACGCAGGTGAAAGCGTGGCATAGGGCTATTCGTGAGGATTGGATTCCTCGGGAAATAAAATCGCCATCACAGTGATTCGGAATGTTCGACGTGATTTGGTTTTTCGTTTAACACTCCTCGTTCGCTCAAGGCGTTGGACCGAGTCGCTGTTAGTCAAACGGAAATGAAGATCCTAACGAGAATTGAGAGACGAGCACGTCCCCTGTCGTCACAGAACGCCATGCGGAAATAATCGTGTGATCATCGGAAATTTAGCGGTAAGATCGATTTCAAACTGAACTCGTTCATCCAATTTGCAAAGTTACGACGAAGCTTTGTCTTCATTTCAATTTTTTTTTTTTAATGAAAATTCGCGATCCAACGAATCATCACATTCATCAGCACAATGATTAAGGAGGTTGCGGATCACGAAATAAAAATAATCAGAATTTTATTGAACTAGGGACCATCACGCGCGCTT
>JAPYYS010001421.1:0-37954 GCA_030522525.1 Campopleginae sp. 14b
AAAAAAAAAAAAAAAAAAAAAAAAAAAAAAAAAAAAAAAAAAAAAAAAAAAAAAAAAAAAAAAAAAAAAAAAAAAAAAAAAAAAAAAAAAAAAACAACTTTCTCCCAAAAAAAAATAGTTTTTTTTTGAAAAATTAAGAACAACAAGTGAACGTTCTACGTGCAGATCGCTCGTTACGAGCTCCTGGACAGGTTCTTGCTGGAGAAATACAGGTTGACCTTGAGATAAATCGATCTCCATGTGGACCATTTCCGGTTTCTATATATAGAGCCCTTTTTCCTATATTTGACCTTAGGCGTAGTGACCTGTATAGAAGGAGAAAGATGCACCCTCCCTCGTAATGTTGAGTAAGCAGGAACACAGCTGTGCCAGGCACTGCACGACCGAGAGTTATCGAAAATTTAATACACGCGTGTATAGATATACGTCGGGATATTGATGAGTAATATACGAGCCATCGGAGCATTAGTTACTTCCTGTAAGAGGAGAATCCACACGATCAGTCGGTTCTTTCACCCTCAGATTTGTGCAGCACTCGAGGAAACCCCGATCTACGCCCACATGTTCGAAAGAAATGTGATCTTTACCGCAACGACAATACCGAACGCCCCAATATTTCTTATGAAATCTCCAAGTGCCAGCTCCCGAAAATAATTAACTAAATTTCCACTGTCCCAATGTTTTTTCTTCATTTTTCGTATTTATCGGAAGAAAAAAAAATGAAAATTCTACGATTTTTCAGTCATTTTCGAATCCAGAGTATCGAGAAAGGTTTTTCAGTTTTTTAATCAATCCGGAAGGTTGGAGAAAAATTTGAATGGACATTTGGATTGATTATTTGAAAAATTTGACGAAATAGATCGAAATGAAAAAGACGAGAGGTTCGAAAAAAATTCGAACAGAAATTTAAATCGATTTTTCGAAAAAATTGACGAAATAGATGGAAATTAAAAAAAAACAAGAGGTTAAAGAAAAATTTGAAATGATTTTTTGAAAAATTTGACGAAATAGATCGGGATAAAAAAAATAAATATAAAAATGCAGCATCAGCGTCATTGGATCTGCGTCGATCTCGTAGGTCAGTCTTTTGATATGACGTGGCAAATGGGCCAATGGGGCAGGTCAGTGTGTATATTCGAAGCGAGGGTGACGAGAGTTCGATCAGTGGGGAAAAAGCGATAGAGAGGGAGATGAATGGTTTTCGAATGGGGAGCGAGTGGAGAGAAGGTGTTTGTAAGGTGGTTGGAAAGGTCGAGAAAACCACTGTCGATCGAGGCATCGAGGGTGCGTCAGATTTTTCTACCCAGCACGTTTCTCTGCATCATTTTTTTCCTGGCCTTGACGAACCCTCGGAAAATCGTTATTTTTTCTTCTTCGGCGTATCCACCGATTTTCTTGCTGTGTATCGAGCTCCATGAGCGAGCAGAACGAAAGACCCAGAGAGAGAGAGAGAGAGAGAGAGAGAGGGAGAAATCATGACGAAAATCTTGGGCAGCTGTCCCGAACGTGCTACGCTCGTTTAACGCGGGATCCCAAACGAACGGTGGATCGGCAGGAGAAGCCTCGATCGATCCCTACGCTGCGTAGTTGTCGATTCCGCCAAATTTTTGTCCAAAAAACAGTCTCGATCGAGTTTTCCAAATTTCCATATTTTCCAGCATTTCGATCTCTTCAAAAATTCTTATTTCTTCGAAAAATTTCGATTTTTTCCAAAATTTTCATTCTTTTTTCTGATATTTCAAGAATTACATTTTTTTTTTCAACGTCCCTGCAAAAAGATCCAGCCGAATATTCCATTTTTATTTTCCAAGTCCGAAAGCAGCGACCGGAGTTCACATGGCGAACCCTGATTTTTCTGGTGCCTCCGGCTTGCCTGAACCTCGAGGTCTCCGGGCTGCGCAGCTGTCAGGATCCTCGTAGAGATTATCTCGCGAATTTCGATAGAGCCGAGGGCCCAGAATACCGAGAGAGAGAGAGAGAGAGAGAGAGGGAGGGAAGTGAAGAAAAATATACGGGGACAAATAGAGAGTCGAGGAAAGCGCGAAGGATAAGAAGACGACACACAGAAGTCTTTGGATCTGTTTCCTTGCACCTGGCTGGACGACGCGCCACTCTTGACAAAGATGAAAGCCTTGGAGCTCCGGGAGCGCGATGCACTCTCGGCTCTTCTGTCTCAAGCAACGCGACCACCTTCGCAAACATGCAGAAGTTTTGCTCACATAAAAATAACGCTACGGAGGTTAATAATAATTATTGTATGTCTCGCAAGGAGGATGGAGAGGAGGGGAGGGGGGAGAATCAACAGGGCCAACAAAAAGGTTCACTCATAAATTTTATTTGCCCTGATAATTCCGTGCCTGCAGATTTTTCGAGGTCCGGAGCGTCATTTTTTTTGTGCAAATAAAAAATGCCCGCGCCGCGTTGCGATAATAGAGGTTCGGAAAAAAATTCGTCGACGCGGCGGGGACGTGCAAGATGTTCGGAAAAAAAAAAGTTGCGGTCCCGGAGCAAGGAAATTGGGAAAATGAAAAATTATTAATTTTTTGTTTTTTTTCCAACTTCCCGATGCTCGTGTGTTTTTAATATTGAACGGAAGTAGGAGTGTGTCCTTTCTTTCGCCTGAATCCTAGAAGATCCTTTTCCGTCCTTCGTCCTCAAAAGAACGTGCTTCCTCTTTTTCTCTCTCGATCTCTTTCCCGCCCTTTTTCTTCCTCTCTATCCCTCGGTACAATCTCGCCTGGTTTCCCTCGTGCCAGGACAAATAGGCAGCTGCTCCGATTTTTCGACCCAGCACGTGCTACCACTGTGCTTTTGCTCTGGTTGCTGCTCCCCGTACACTTCCTCCTTCCTTTCGACAGATACCCAAGAAGAAGACGTACTCAGACTTTTCTATAGATTCGTCCTCGCCGCATAGAGTTCGGGCTCGTGCCGCCTGTCCGGTCGTTGATGACCAGCACTCGAGAACCATACAGGATCTGGATCTTTGAGATGCTCGAGAAAAGTCACGTCAAAATGTTGAAAAAAAAATGTTTTTACAATTTTTATTGTTGAAAAATTTTTAAAATAATAATTTCTTGAGTTTCAAATTTTTTTTTCGTATCCGCACGGGATGTGCGGACATATGTAGACATTTGGGTGGAGAACAATTGCGTCAAGAAGGTAGAACAAAAAAAAAAGCAACTTTTTGAAAATTTTTATTGCAAAAAAAATAAAAAAGAAAAAAAAAATAATAATTTCTTGAATTTAACATTTTTCTTATGTATTCGTACGAGAAGTGCTGCCGTGTGTTGTGACATTTGGGTCGCAGGTAGCTGCTGCGAAAATTTTTCCCTCAATATATGTAAAAAGCAGTCACGTGGATAAATAAATGGAAAGAAAAAGAGAATGTGTGTTGAGGACGCGGGGTGAGGGTAACGAGAAGTTTTGGAGATGAAACGAGATGAGGAAGAGGAAAAGCAAAGAAGACCCAAGAGGAGAGACAGCTGCCATTCGGTTGTACAGCGACGCCCGACCACCGAACAGCTCTCTCTAACATCTGGCGCGGTATTCCGATACTTATTGCCACGCGCCACTCCCCCCCACCCTTCAACCTAAATTCCACTTTTTCTTATTCTCCTGCACAATTTTTTACCTTTTTTTTCTTCATATTTTTCTAAATTCCCTGCCCACCAAAAACAACCAGATTTTTGTTGGGTGCCAGCCTGGACACTCGGCAACCCCTCTTTTCGTAACGAATTTTAATTCATCGACACGTACTCGAGCGTCCTCGTTTTTCTCATCATTTCCGACAAAACCAAAATATTTCTTGACCATTAACAAATGTTGTTTGTTAAAAAGTAAAAAAAAGAAAAATAACAACAAAAAAAAACAATCAAAGTAGCAACAATATATTTATTATTATATATTATTTATATCATATATAATAATTTATTTATTATTATTATTATATATTTATTATATATTATTATATATTTATTTTTTTATTGAAAATAAAATCACGCGGTTCGTTCCCGCGTGATCTTCTCGACCGATATGAGAATTTTTCGAATCGGTAATCGACACGAGAAGGAAACGCATGGGCACGAGGGTGCACCGGTTTTTAGTATTTTAGCATCGGCAACGAAATTACATCGAGCACGGAGCAACAACTTCGAGGAACAGACGAAAGATAATAAAATATAAAAAAAAAAAAAAAAAAGATAAAAATAATTATATTAAGGGACTACGCGAATTTTAATAAGAACAATCGTTTCGGTGCTGATGAGGTCGTCCGGTAAAGCTCTCGGACCACGGACCACGTGCACGTGTATACCCAAATATATTTAACAGTCTGTGTTCGGGTGCACGCATCGTTCTGATGATTGTTTCGGATGAGAGCGCGTCGAACGGTCCGCGATAAATATCGCAAGACGTCCACCAAAAAAACGAGGGGCTCGTCAGTCCTAAAAGAGGAAAAAATGAGGCAAACTCGAATACGAAAGGAAAAAACGTATTCGTACAAATATATTTGTGTAATTATGCTAATTGGCTCATAATAACACGATTTTTATGCTAATTGGCTTAATGAGGAGCCTCCGGATCGGTGAGAATCGGTCTCCGGCAAAGGAAACTTGGTCGAGCTCGTTTGACACGAAATCATCAGGCACGACGTTTCGAGTCTATTAGAATTTTGGTCCTGCAATGTTCTTTTTTTTTTGTTGTTAAAATTGAAATGAAATTTTTCAATTAAAAATTGAAATAAAAATGATTTATTTACAATTTAGATAAAATTTTCAACTTGAAATTTAAATTAAAACTTTTTATTTCAATTTTAAATAAAAAATGTAAATATTTATTTTTAATTCAAAATTTATATTTGAAATTTAAATAAAATTCTTTAATTCGAATAAAATTTAGTAAATTTTATTCTTGTTTTAATTTTCTTTATTAATTTCCTGTTGGGGCGTAGCCCTTTAATTGACTAATTAAAAATAAATGGAAAAAAATATTTGGATCGAAACGAGTTCTGGAAAATCTCGAAGGATTTTGCCTTCTCAACGCCTTCTCAACGTTTTCTCTGATGAGGTATTTTCGAGTTTAATCTCCAGTCGGAATGTTTTTCACGAGGGAAATTAAAAAGAGCGTGAAAAATGTTTCTTTGCTCGAATGTGAGCCTCGCCAGGATGTTTATTGGGGAATTCGGCTTTGGGATTGCGCTGCAATATTCGGTAGAGCATAACTAGTGAGGCCCGCAACTCAGAAGACCATAACGTCCGGAGCAACCATCCGAGAGTTAATAAGAAGGCAAACAGTTGAGAAAAAATATTCATGAATATATAGAAAATAGGAGGATGGCAAGAAAGTTATGAATTAAGTGCGACGCTCGTCGGGAGAACATTTCGGCTTCCGGATCGCCTCGACCGAGCCCCTTAAACTTTTTAACCTCAAGACTTCGTTCCCCATCGATTGTTTTGCAGTTGCTGGATTATTAAGTGACTGCGAGAGCAACAAATGGTCCCTGGGACGTTCAGGAGTGAGAGAAAAAAAATGGGACATTTTTTTTTCGAAAAAAAAAAATGATTTTTACGAAATTTTTGTCAAAGTCTCAACGAAAAATTGCTTTTTTATTTTAATGAACCGAAAAAAAAAAAACGAAAACGAAACGGAACGGAAGTGAAAATAACGGGAAATTGGAAATGATGCAGAGAAATAAAAATGGAGGTCGAAATAGACGACGAGGTAGAGAAAACAATATCGAGCATATGTCGTTCGATGCATTAAGGGATTTTTTTTTTCCATCAAGCCCAACCCTTTTCCTTGCCAGACGAGACCGAATTTTCCGTTTGAACCGCGCCCCTCCGACAGACGTTGGAAACGTGCTTGTCTCGTAGCTTCCTTGAAAAAAGGGGAAAAAATGTAACGGGCTTAATTTTTTTTTCTAGAATGAATTTATTTTTTTGGGTTAATTTTCTCGATGCGATAATTTTCCAAGTTTTCAACTTTTATTCTCGAAATTTTGTACACGCATTTGTCGTTTCTCAAGGAAACGGATCACATTTTTTCGAAAATATTTTGACGATTTTTTCGGCCCGAAAAAAAATAAATTCCAATTTTTCGATCTTTTCTTTTTTTTTTCTTCTCGCCACTCCGAATCGAGAAACTCGCGAGCGAAAAAATGTTCCGGACAGATCGTTGAAAACATAAAAGGATCGTCGTTTCGTCTCGTTTCACGAAACGGAAACCATCGCGGTCGCGACTGTATAAAAATCGTAACAAGGTCCACTTACGAGTATGCCAATGTTTTCTCCATTTTTTTCGCTACTCCGCATATTTTTTCTTCCAAGTCTCTTTCGTGACTCCCAATCGTTGAGCTAACGGACTTTTGCAACGAGAACTTTAAACCGATAACAATGATGTTTTTGCAACACTCACGCCCTTTTTCTATTCATACTCACAAAGTATGACAAATGGTGGCATTTTTTTATATCACTCTTTCCTCCCCATTGTCCCTCCGACAAAGTTTCCCTTTTTTTATGTCCATCCGCTCGTCCGTATGTCTTCCTGGCGATGGCCCAGCCATTTTTTCCTCTCACTTTCTATTTGCATTCGCACACTACATTTTTATCATGGGATTCGAATTATTTCATCGAGAATAATTGCCTCTCCGAGTCAAACGTGAAAATTTTACTGAAAAAATTGAATTTCATGGCAATTTTCTAAATTTCTACAATCTTATCAATTTCCCATCAAAATTCTCCATTCAACGAACTCCTCGTTCATTTGAGAAGGAATTTCCATCGTTTTTTCTTTTCCTTCGAATGTGAAATTGTCAATTTTTCAAATTTCTGCAAACTTATCAATTTCCCATAAGAATTTCCCATCAAACGAAAGCCTCGTCCATTTGGAAAGGAATTTCCATCGTTTTGTTTTCTCATTCAATTATGAAATTGCCAATTTTCTAAATTTTTGCGATCTTATCAATTTCCCATTGAAATTCCCCATCAAACCAACTCCTCGTCCATTTGGGAAAGAATTTCCATTGTTTTTTTTCTTATTCAACCATAAAATTGTCAATTTTCGAAATTTCTGAAATTTTATCAATTTCTCATGAAAATTTTCCATCGAACGAACTCCTCGTCAATTTGGGAAAGAATTTCCATCTTTTCTTTTCGCCTTCAACCATAAAATTGTGACTTTTCTAAATTTCTGCATTCTTATTAATGTCCTATAAAAATTTCAATTGTTTTTTTTAAATTTCAACATAAAACTGTGAATTTTCGAAATTCCTGCAATTGAAATTCCCTACCAAACGAACTTGCCGCGTATTTCAAGAGGAATTCGCATCCTTATTTTTTTTTTTTTTTTTTTAAACCATAAAATTGAGTAATACCGAATAAATAGTTGAATGAATGAAAGAGCAGCGAAGAAAATGAGTATCCAGAAGAATGGACGACGCCGAATCGTTGTCCTTGAGGCGGTTGCGCTTCGCAGGGCTCCAAACTCTTTTTCCATGGGGAGGTTACGTAGTGGGGCGATCTTTCAAGTGCGTTCTTGCACAGTAAGTCAGTAGCCATAACACAAATTCACACAAATAAATTAAGACATGGGTAATTCCATGTAAACTCGATGTCAGATGAATTTTCATGATTTTGCAGTTCTCAACGTTGCAATGCAACGAAAAATATTGATATCCATTCGTTTTTTGAAGAAAAAATTTTAATTTAATTTTTTTAATTGATTTATTTATTTATTTGTCAAATGATGCGAAATTTTTCGAGCGAAATTATTTTTCTGGGGGCAAAAGCCGATGGGTTTGTCGTCACAATTAAATCTCAACATGAATAACGAGCTTTGGCAACGAAAAAAAAAATTTCATTGTCTCCTAACGATGCAAACTTCACCGTCACGAATTTTCGAAATTGCTCGATAGAGGGAGGTCCTTAATTTTCCCCTTCGCACTCGAATAAGATCCTGAGTCTGGGTAGACGGTCTGGACGTTAATTAACTTTACGTGGACCCATTAAAATTAAATTTCGTCGAGCCAGAAAAAAAAATTCATCAATTCGGAATAAAAAATTCTTCTCCCAATTTTTATTATTTAGATAAACGTACACGATTCTCGCACATGCGGAACCAAAAATGATCGACGACCTCGCGTACAATGACCAATCGTTCGGTCTAAAATTCCACTCAAAATTGAAAAATTGCATCGTCCGAAATATTTTTTGACAATTTTATGAAAAAAAACAACTTTTTAAACGCAAAAAAAATGTTTAATGACGTCAAATGTGGGTCGAGCTGCCGTTAAATTCCCTGTACCAATGTTTACACTCCGAGCTACACATACGCACGCACGAATAAATGCAGATACACATCCATATCGATAAAAAATACAGTCAGTTGCAAAGTGATCGAAAAAAAGGATTTTTTTTTTTTTTTCTTCCAATTCCGAATATTTTCGATATCGTGACCTTTCGTGAATGCATTCTGACCCTGATTCTCTGTCCTTTGACCTTTTTCAGTGCCTCCATCGAAAAAGGCAGCCTGTTCAGGTTTTTTTGACTCGTTGAAGAAATTTTCTTTGTTTTGGACGTGACTGTAGCCCGCAAATACATTTATACGTGAAATAGAGTTAGAAGCAAACTGCCACCGAGACGGTAGATACGCGTAAGGAAGCGTAACGCCAAGAGCGTCGTAGAGCGCGAGCTGCCCTCGTAGAGCCAAGCCTCTGACTCGCGACTTCCGGTCAATGCAGGAAGCACGCTCGGTGCCCCGCCGCCGCTGCTTCTGGAGACGACCAAGGCAAGACGACGACGACGACGACGAGGACGACGACGACGACGAATTTCTTTATGTTTATATAGATTTTTATAAATATGGCGAGGCGAACGGTGAGCGGAAAGGATTTCGGGTTTTTCGAAGGTTCTTCGAAAGATTGGCACATTTTCACCGATGTCCCGATTGGTCCCGAGCCTTTCGAGGTTTTTCGTAAGATCGTTAACAATTTTGAGACTCCGAATAAATTAAAAAAAAAAATTTCTCGAATTTCGAAAAGAACGATGACCTTTGGTGAGCTCGGGGGGATCGGAGACTTCCGGAAGTCGTGTAAACTCAAATATTTCGGAATTTCCGAGACTTGGATAAATTTTGTGATGCGAGCTCGTTCTCCGGAGATCCTGGAACCGACTCGAACTTCCGAGGGATCTAGTAAGTTGCGGCCATTTTGAATTTTACGATAAATCTTGACTCTGATCTCGTAACGATCGTCCAGAAAAATATGGCATTGCCATTATTTGTGCTTGCCCCTTGAAAAATATCGGTAAGAGAACGTTCGCCGTGTATTATGTATGGATTATGAGAATAAGGAGTTTACCGACCCCTGAATGCTCGCGCTCTCATTTATTTATTCATTAGGCACGTGCGCGTGCACGGCGGACGCGCTAATTATATATTTTATTTCTCGCGATGGGGTTAGCTGTGCGGACTCGCACACACTCACGCCTCTCCGCTTATTCGTCTGCTCCTCGCTCTTTCTTTCTTTCTTGTGTTTCACCTCAACACGTGGCATGGGTCATATCCCCATCAGTTCATGACGATGACGAGCCGTTACACTTTGTCGGAATTTTCTATACGCCCCACATACACACAAACGTCTACGCACGTACGGAAAATTAAAGGCACGAGAGATTTTCATCGATTGTTATCTTACGCACGATTTTTGAGGGTTAATGTTTTTTTTTTTTTTGAACGTCAACTGTCAAGTAATACGAGCAAATTGTTTCGTGAGCGAATGAAACATGGGCAACGCTGTCAAGAGGCTGGTCGTTGCTGTTGAGAGGGAAATATCGATAGAAATTGTGTAGATAGATTTTTTGACAGTTTTGTGCTGCCAATTGTCATTCTGTCAATTGTTACTACGCTAATTCCCATTCTGTCAAGGTTTTTTAACAGTTTTGTGCTGCCAAGTGTCACTGTGTCAATTGTTACTACGCTTATTCCCATTCTGTCAAGGTTATTGAAGGTCAACTGTCAAGTAATACGAGCAAACTGTTTCGTGAGCGAATGAAACTATTTGGGCAATGCTGTCAACACGCTGGTTGTTGTTGTTGAGAGAGAAATATCAATAGAAATTCTGTGGATCGATTTTTTGACAGTTTTGTGCTGTCAACCGTCATTCTGTCGATTCTTACTGCACTAATCTTCATCCTGTCAGGCATCTCGAAGGTCAACTGTCAAATAATACGACCAAAAAGTTTCATAAGCGCACGCAAAGCGTTCTTGACAGTTTCATCCTGCCAACTGTCACCCTGTCAACTGTGACTTCGCTATAATATTTATTCCGTTCTCTACCATCATTGTGAGTTTCGCCAAGTGACAACTGTCAGTCCGATGAGTTTATTCATCTTGACAGAACGCTGTCAACTGTCAATTCTGTAAAATTGACATTTATCGAGTTCGAATCCTCAGAATCGTAGAATTCTTCATCCATTCGTTACCAATAATTGTGCAATTCTTCGTGTGCGAGACGAATTTTTGAAAAATCGATGCTCAACGCCCAAGTTCATTGGAACGAAAATTTCCAGATGTCACATGGCCACGCTCGCCCTTTTTTTTTATTCCGCAATGCATGGATCGTCCACTCCATCAATTTCATTTTATTTTCTCCTCTCCTCCGTTTCCATCGTCTTGATCTCGTTAAACCTCGATTTTTCATCTCCTCAATAAAATCCAGTGATCCGAGTGGTCCGATGAAAAACCCACCCCTGTCATTTAGCCCTCCGGAGGAAGCCATCATTTCCCATCCCGGAAATTCGCGTTCGGATCCTGACGAGAGAATAAAAAAACGTTTTCCTCACGCGACAACCACCAGCCGTCATTCCGGTGCTCCAAACTACCATCCACCGGTTAAAAGATCCATAATCCCTCGTGCCTTTGCGCACGGTGGTTAAAGAAAAAAAAACCACCCCCGTTTCCACCATAAATCCCTGGCGAGTACATTTCCCCAGATGTTCACTCTGTCCACATGTTCTTTGGCTGTCACGTTCTCGTTCTTTCGAACTTGCTCTCGAGTCTTGACGACGACAGTCCGAAAAAAATTAAAATTTTCCATTTTTTTTCTCCATTTTCTTAAATTGACAATTTGAAAAATGATAAATATTTATCAGTTCAATAATTTATTATATTTTTCGTTGCTAAATAAAAACAAACACCTGGTCAGCGTTGAAAAAAAAAATCGAGACACTTGGCAATTTTTTTTCGTCGTTAAAAAATCGTAATTTGACTGTCAAAAATGAGTGGAAAGGCGAGGACGAATCTCGCGAATCACAGAGCACAAGGGGGCGAATCCGTACGAGGATAACTTCGAAGGTCTTCCCCCCTTTTGTCCCACATATAAATATACACCTTCATATGTCTATACACATATAACACTTAATGCATTCGTTGCAAGTGGCAGATGCATTTAGGGGCCTCGAGTAAAAAACCTCGTACGAGCATTAATTTTCTCCCTCTCTCTTGTTCTCCTTCCCTCACAACCTGGAGGAATCGTGTTTCATGGATCCAACGCATATTTCCAGGGAAGAAGACCTCACGAAGCTTTTTCGTATACGTGCCAGCGTTATAGTTACAACCCTCCACAATTATTCCTCCACAAACCAAGTCACAAAAACCCAAGATTTTTTCGACCAACAACGACAAATTTGTTGAAAAAATTTTTTCACTCCAAAATATTGCTAATAAACAAAAAAATTTCTTTTTTTTTTCAATTCCTAAACTTCGACGATTCAAGAAATGCAAAAAAGTCTAAAAAATCTTGTTTTTTTGTTTGTTTTTTTAATTTTTTGAAATGCATTTTTCGATTTGCTCGGTGCATCACGAATGATGCACCGCGTGGCCAGGTGTCAATGACACCAAAGAGACTCTCCGCGGCACCTACAGACATGTGTGTGTGTTTTTTTTTTTTCTCGACGATTTATTCCTCGGATGTTTGAAAAGGGTTGAAAAAGGGTTCGTCAGGTTAATATGGCTCTCGGTGCACACTGTGACAGTAAGAATAATCCTTTGGCAAGCCTTTTCTTCCCTTTTTTTTCTCGGTCTCTTACTGTACGTGTGCACCTTCGAGACTGGGTGAAAGTGCAGCAGGGTTGGTGGAAAACTGGTGGCATAATAGAAATCGGTATGACAAAAGGGACGAACCGAGACTTTTTCTCTCTTGTGCTGCTCCTCGGCAGAGGCATCTGGCAACCACCGACAGTCCAAACAAACTTTTGTCCTTCATTCAACATTCGCTTTTTTTTCTCCCTCATTTTTCTTTCATTTTTTGGCTTTCTCTCTCTTTGTACTTAGGACAGTGCCCTCCAGTTGGTCGAGGACTCTCATCAGATCTTCTGCATGCTCGTTGCCTTGGACCAAGGCAACCAAAAAATTGAATTCGTTGCTTAAGCAATAATTGAAGTTTTTTTTTCACGAAATGGATGCATTTTTTTATTGGAATTAAAAGAAAAAAAGGAGAAAAAATATTTTTTGCAATAAAAACAAAAATAAAATAAAATAAATGTCGGTCGATTTTTTTTTGGTTTCGAGATTTTCAGGCGGTAGGACATTTTGGTTGAACAATAAATTCTTGTTTAAATCTCTTGGTAAACACATGCATTCTTACATTTTATTTTTCCCCATATGTGCAGGCCTCGTAAACGCATCGCTTCGAAGTCTATTGACGCAAAGTATTATGAACAGACAGACAGGTCGAAGGGACCTCGAAGATTTATTGATACCCTAAGAATTAGCATTTTGCACAGAAAGATTTATTGCTCCCCAACGGAACGACCAGAGCACAGAAACGTTACAACGAGATTTTATGATTCTAAAGAATTATCAACTTGAATAAATAATTGAGAAATAAAACGATCCTGATGAAAAAAAAATAATATAAATTTTGCTGAAAATCCAAGAAAAATGCATTTTTACTGCATTTTTTTTTTATTCACAAGATTCTCGTGAAAATTTATCGAATTTTTACTGGTTATGGAGAAAAAAATAGATTAGAATTTAAATTTTCGAAAAATCGAACTTTTAATGCAAAAGAAACGATCGTGATTGATAAAAAATATAAATTTTATTGAAAATCCAAGAAAAATGCATTTTTATTGCATTTTTTTTAATTCACAAGATTCGCGTAAGAATTAATGATCAAATTTCTGCCTGCGATGAAAAAGAAAATATATTGGAATTGAAATTTTCGAAAAATCGAACTTTATATGCAAATTCGAGGAACGAAATTATCGTTTGAAATGTTTTCTTTCCTTTTTCACAGACAGGGTAATAAATTTGAATGAAAAAAAAATCATTCAGTCGAGAAATACACATTTACAAAATAATGTAATCGTAAAAGTATTGAAAACATTTTTCCGCGTGTCCATTTCTGGTGCAAAGGCTGGAAAAAATTAATTTATTATTCAATGCACGAGTCCTCGGTGTACACGTGGATGAATATATGTAAAAATATATAAATACATCGATACGATTCGTTAGAATGGTCTCGCATTAACGAGGCCGATAACGGGGGCTCCGGCAGGTGTATCTTTCGCTTCGAGAGCAGATCGTTTCTCGTCTCATTTTCGTACTGGATCTTTGGCAATTCCATTCTCATGATGTTGATCCATCAGCATGGGACGATCCGTTCGAAATTTGTTCACTTTTTCCAATATTCCGAGGGGGGTGAAACATTTTTTTTCCAAAATTGACAAAATCTCAAAAAAAAATCAATTTTTTTTTGCTTCCATTTTTCCAGGGCTTTTTCCCATTTTTCTCGGGGCCAAAAAGTGGTTAATCCTCCCCTATTTGTTGACCTTAAAACCACCCTTCCGTGCATCCCTCCTCGAGATCAATTTTTTTTTCTTCCCTATTTTTTTCCTCGTCGTGTCACAAATTCCCAATCATTTACCGTTTCGCTGCCTCGGATCAAGAATTTCGATTCGGGAGCTTAGGGTCGCACCAACCCCTCTTCGAAGCTTCATCCACGCATAAAACTATTGCCGTATATATTTAGATACATAGGTATGTATAAATGATGTGAAATATCCAAGGGCTAGCGAGCCAATTTATAACCCGATTTGTATAAACCCCTCGGTATAATATTATCGGCAGGGTTTCATCCCTTACGATCATTCCTCACATGCACAAAACTTTAATCTTATCTTTTCCGTCCACCTTTTTCTGCCTTTTTCCACATTTTTTCACCATTTCTTCTTCACCCAATATTTTCTATTTTTATTATTCATTTTTATTTATTTTTTTCATTTTTTTTCCATCTCATTTCGATAATAATATAAAATAAATATTTGTTCAATTTATTTAATTCATTTAATTCATTGATTTTATTAATTCTCTTAAAATTCATTCATTATTTATTTATTTATTGAATATATTTTTTTAATTATTTCATTATTTAAATATATATAGAAAAAATATTCTAATTCATAACCAAAATGACTTTTTGTTGTCCAAAAGAAAATTCTGACGCGCTCGGTTGCGTCCGGAAGAAGAAAAAAAAGGCTTCGCATGAATTTTCTTTGGCATCTGCTCGCCCTTAGCGTTTACGACAACGAGAGCACAACTGCGGAAGAAATCCTGCGGAGCTGAGAGTGTAAAAAATTTTTTTTTTGTCCTTCAATGTTGGAAAAAAAAGTGGAGGCTTTGGGAAAAGGGGTTGCAGGGAAAAGATGCCCTTAAGCTCCGCGATCTCTGACTCCATTCTGTCGTACGTTTTGTGCTCATCTTTTTTTTTATTGCCTCGAGCAGAAAAGGTCCTTTTCCCTTCGTATCGGAAGACTCGATCGATCGGAAAGTTGGATTGAGAAAATTAAAAAAAAAAAAAAAAAAAAAAACGAAAAAAAAAAAGAGATGAGAGTTTCGGGAAGGAAAACATGAGAAGAAAGATGAAATAATAACGAGGTTATAATTGAACGATCCACACCGGTGGAAAAAAAAAGAAACGGTATAAAAAGTGGCATTTTTCTTGCTTTGAGATGATCCTTTGAAAAAACTACCCTCAAAGAACTTGGACCCTTAAAAATAACTCGGGATTCCGATTAGACGAGGTGGAAGGATCAAGGGAGCGAGGAGAGGGGAGGGGGGTCTAAAAAATAGGAGAGAATGGGGTCTGAAAAACGTAAAGCTAGCTTGAAAATTAAGGGGGTGGATTGCACTCGTTTCTCACTCTTGGTCGCAGCCCCTCCAGCAGGGGTTGTGTTTTTTTCGTATTTTTTAATTCTCAAAGGACATGTGTAGCGAGAAGAAATGCCTCATGGACGTTGACATGGAATTGTGCAAGCGACCGGGGGTGCCAAATCCAAAGAATCATTCTATGACACATAATAAAAATAACAATAATTGTAATAATAATAATAAGGACGAAATGGAGGGTCCGGGAGATTTTCAAGGGTCCTCGGTCCGAGGCTCTTCGTCTTCGTGCCTACTAACCGATCCGTGGCATGACCTATTCCATTATAAAAATCCTGATCGTCTGGGCCTCGCATAATGTTCGCTCGTTGCGTTTGTACGACGAAATTCGTTTATTTTTTCATACAGGCTCGTTCAAAACGAACGAACAAGGAATAAGAAAGGACGAGGGTTCGAATTTCAAATTTTTGGACTCGCCATTAATGAAAAATATTTTCATAAATTAATAAAACATTTTTAAAAATTTTCCTAAAAAATCCAACAGTTGCGATTAATAATAATCAGTGCTTTTGTGGACAAGCCTGTACGTCTTGTATAATTTTGGTTACGAGAGAAGAAGCCAAGGGAAAGTGCCCTGGGGAACGTGCCATCAGGGGGGTTGAGAGAATATCAAGAAATAGAGACCCCGAGAGAGAGAGAGAGAGAGAGAGAGAGAGAGAGAGAGAGAGAGAGGGAAAAGAGACAAGGGGGAGGAAAACGCAAGACTGAGATAGAGGAACCTGGCCATGATTCAAAAGATTCTTTCCACAGGCGTTTTTTTGGGGTGTCTTGCAGCTGTTCTATCTTAGGGAGCCTCTCTTCCTCGTACTTAAACGGAGTCTTCTTCTTTTTCTTCGTTTTTCTGCCAGCCACGATTATTTCCCTTACTCTTTGTTATTACAATATTTTTTTTCATCTCGAGAGAAAGTATTTCGAGTTAAAAAAGTGGAAGAGATCGACGTGGGGATGGAAAATCGAGTTGGGGAATAAAAAATGTATAAATAAATAAAAAAATTGTTGTCGATCATGAAAAAAATGAAAAAAGTGTCCCTAGGGGTGGCTTTTTTAGGGATTAACCATGAGAAACGATCGACCAAGGATAATCTCGACCCAGAGCTCGTTTAAATCCATTAGACCCAACATGTGCAGTTTTTTCTCTTGTTTTTGATTTTTTTAAATAATTAAAAACACACCGGATCCGAAGAGGAAGTGGGTGGGGGAAAAAATCGCTTCTCCCGGACACATGTTGCACGTTGACTGGCCAGAAGCCATCAACGTGTGTACGCATACATGTGGACGAGGTCGAATGTTTTTTATAAACTTCTCTTCCTCGAACCTCTTGGCCTTCGCCCCCTGAAGGAGGAAAAAAGGAACCGGAAGGTATGGAACGACGGGAGCAGAAGGACGAGGAAGCCAAGATTTCCCAAAGGGATTCCAACAGATTTTTCGAAATATTCCATCCCCCATTATTCACTGAGATAATTTAATTTATTTATATGAACCAGGATTTATTAACTGCTGATAAATATAAAGTTGCAAACAGCGAAATAAATCTTTTTTTAAACTTCCAACCACATTTCAGAGACTTGACGAAAAAAATCTTTCCATTCATAATTTATCTCGATGTAGACCATTTTTTATTACAAATACGTGTGAAGATCGAGGGTAAGAAGTTTTTTCGATCCCTCGTCGTTCTCGCCCTCCGGACAAGACCCTTATCCTCATTTCTTGACTTTACATACGTTTTCCAAGTCCGGACACGTGTTGAATGTCAATCAAATTTCTACACACAAGTTGTATGGATATGGATCGAAAAAATGAGAATAAAAATAAGACATATGAATACTTGATTTTCGGACGCCATGCCCACTGCCAATTCCATGGGGAAATACTTGATTATCGTTCCTCGAATTTATGGCAAAGACATCAAAGAAATACGCATTCCCATAAACTTGAGCATTCGACACTGAATACGATCAATGAGAATAATATTTAAAAATTCAACGTTAAATATTATTATTTTAATTCTAATTCGAATTAATCCGAATTTCTCTATCAAAATCTAAGTCTAAAATTTGAAAAATCTAAAAATTTCAAAAAATTAATAGAAAAAACGAAAAATGAATATTACTATTATCATCAGGAAACGTGGAGATTGAAAAAAATCGGCACTGCTCCTCGAACCTACTGGACAAACTCGTTTCGTCATTATTCAATTTGAGGGCTTTTTCTTTTATATTTCTCCTCGTCGTTTCTGGTCTTTTTTTCTTTTCAAACGTTTTGCAACGCATTTTCAAGACTCGATCAAATTTAAACTCGTTTCTCGTTAAGTCTCATTCGAAAAATTGACCTTTTCGTGGCTTTTTGCTGCGACGGAATATCGCAGGTTTTTATTCGATGAGAAAAAAATGTTGCGGCGAGAATTTGATGACCGAAATGTCTGGATCGATCGTCTGGCGTTCAATTTTTTCATAATTTTTATTCAAATAAATGAAACGTGTCGAACGTCCTTTGCCCTCGCCTCGGAAACATTTTTTATTCGAAATTTGAAACTTTTTTTTTTGTAAATACAAAAAAAAAAGAAAAAAAAAAAAAAAAGGGGGAGAAAATGAAAAAAGGACCTAGCAACGAAATGTGGGGAGGCGGGGGTCGCGCCAGACTTTTTACGAGTACCATAAGGTCTGAGAGGACCTTCGAGCAGCCGGAGGGGTTGCTCAGGGTTCGAGGGGCAAGGAGGCACAAAAATTTTAGATTTGCCAAGCACCGAGATTCTACGAGGGTCGCGAAGATAGAGCATACACTCGTTTGCCTTTACGAAGGCGGTTCAATCTTTCTCAACATCGGCCAACGCTCTTTTTGAGATAAATGTAAACCTTAAAAACGTTCCACCGCCGCTTCGACCTCGTGGGATAACGACAGATTGCCTCCAGCCGTTCTCTTCGCTTCTCGACTGACTCTCTGCCACCTTTTTTTACCATCTATACGTTAAATATGTAATGTCAGATCCATAAAATACCATGAGCCGTATTATTATACCCAAAAGATTTCCATTACAATGAATAATCAATTTTTAGTGTAAAAAACAAAATTTATTCATTGGGCCAGCAATTTTACGATTTTTAGTAATAATTTGGGAATTTTCCTGATTTTTCTATTCACAGAAAAACATTCCAGCTCGTATTTACGATAAAAATGTAATTTTTCAAAATTTGTGACGTCACGCGACCGAGACGGAAGTTTTTGAATGAAAATGTGGTCGAACGATGTCTCGATCCCACAGAAAGAATATGTATATATTTTCGTTGCTTTTGAGTTATTTATTAGTGACGTGCAGATACGATGGCTCTCATTTCCGTCAAATTATACTACAAAGTACGCCAGCGTGTGTCGCGGAAGTATATCTGAGCGTTGAGGGCCCTTAGAAACCCTTTGGCTTTTATACACGTGGACGCAAGTAAAAATACTTGTCGATCTATGTACAGGCTGTCCTGGGATTGATGCTCGAAAAATGAGGAGACGATAGATCACGAAATTCTGAAGAGAAAAGTCGTTAGCCATTTTTTTCTACGACGTACCGTTGCTGAATTATTGATCAATCATTGGGAGCGAATTCGCGGCGCTGATAAGCTTCGCGAAGGGTGGGGAGAGCGCAGCTCCTCCGCTACGCCGCAGCGGATAGGACGGAGCGACCCCACTCCGCGCTCCTCCCAAGCCTCTGCTTATCAGCCCGTCGCTATTGGCCGTCGCGTTCTTTCATGAAAATCTCGATAACGGCTCACGTTATAGAAAAACGGCCAAAGACTTTGCTTTCCAGATTTTCGTAATCTATACTGTTGTCGAAAATGTGACGTTCGATTTTTGGGACACTCGGTATTCTTGGAGGTTCCAAAAAAAGGGTGTGAAGAAACCCGGAAGGATAAAACTTCACGTGCTCGTGTTTTCGATGCTTGACGTCTGTTACGCACTCTCTATTTTTAAACAATAATAAGTCTCGTTGTCGGTATTAAAATTACAAGGGGGAGAACTACGAACATGACGCTGGTGTTTCATTTAACTTCTTTCACACAAGTGTGCCTCCCAAATACCATGATCTCGAAATAGACAAGGAATTTGAATAGGAAAAGGATGATACATATTCGACAGTGATGGAGAGCCAATAAAGGGGTTAAACCTCTTTGGGGAATTCTCAGACGTTAAATGGAAGAGGAAGTTGAAATCGAGGAAGTACATTAATTTTCTTTTTTCTTTTTTAACGCTCTGTAGTTTCTTCAACGTCATACAAATTTTCATTTCGTTTCAAGCATTTCCTTTACTCTCCCCATCTCCTCCTTCCGCACATTTATTTTGTTCTTCGTCTTCTCCCTGGAATTTTCTAGATTTGCACAGACATTAATGCAAAGACTTTGTTTTGTTTTCATCTTCTCATCAGACCAGTGCAATTATTGAAAAATCAAAGTCTACGAAAGAAGAAATATGTAGGCTTCTTAAAAGACATGTCACTCGATCGGAAGCATGTGAGTACCATTCTCGCTCCTCCCCTCCCGGAGTCTTGCTGTGCACGCGTACATAACCTACAAGTATCGTTTCTTTCATCGAGACTCGTTTCTTTTTTCTGAGCTGTCTCTCTCAAAACAGCACATGTGTTCGAGGAGGAAGGAGAAGGAGAAGAAGACGGAGAAGGAGGAAGAAAATGAGGGAGAGGAGTCTGTGGCGTTCGGGGCATCTGTTGCATCGAGCCACCACCAATATGACCAGGTGCTAGCCACCTTCCATGCCTCTTTTTCGTCTTTGCCATATTTCGTCTATATATACATATATAAACCTTCCAAAACCCATATACATAGGATTTGTACTCCCTCTCTTTTCCAAAGGGGTCTGAGGCTCAGAGGAGTCTAGTTGGGAGATGAAAGTGCGGAAGATCCGCCCTTAAGATAGTGAAGACTGTTGGGGAGGTTTACAGCAAGTTGGAGAGAGAAAAAACTTTCGAAGGATCGAGAAATTTGAGGAAGAAGGAGAGGGAGTGAGATGGAGGTGAAAAAAAAAGGAAACGTTTCTTCAGTCCCTCTCCTCCACTTCTTCACCTTCATACTGTAACATACTTGCTTTATTCCCGAGATTTCCACCATCTGCACTCCACCAACAACCACTTGGCTCTCCATTTTTGACTCCCCTCCACTCCCACATTTTTCATCCCTCTCGGGTCCTCCCCACGTTCTCGATAGAATTTTTCTCTTGCTCTCTCGAGCACCTTCTGCCACGAAAAAAAAAACAAAACAAAACAAAAAACTAAACAAAAGGCTTCTCCTCCCACGCCTCCCTCCATTTTTGCTCATTGTTGATGTTGTTTTGCTTGCTCTCTTCTCGTTGCTCTGTTATTCTCCCAGCCTTATTTATTATTGCTCCCTTCTCACTCGCAGCCAATTTTTCTCTTCTTTTACCTTTTTTTCGATCCTTTTATCGTCTCCTCCCCTCCCCTTTTCCTCCTCCCGGCAAGTTTTGAGAATACCTTTTAGCTCGGGACAGAACGCCATCGGCCGAGAGTGTCGGAAGTCGAGAGTTTCTAGAGGGAGCTACAGAAACTCCCCAAAACACGATAGCAGGTGCGGATATCAGGGATTTTCGACGTACCACTTCTCGACCCTCTAAGCTTCATCCGATAAAACTATAAATCGGGGAAGGTGTTTTATTTTATTTTTTTTCCTTTTCAAGGGGAGATTCGATGACTTTTTTTTCATAAGGGGATCCAACAATTATTCCCATCGTCTCCCTGATCCTTCTGTGTCTGGTTTTTTATCAATTTTTATCTCCCGTTAATGAAAAATTATCTCAAAGTTTTCGAAATGAGCTTTTCGCTAGTTTTATCGAAGGAATTAATCGACTGATTTGTTTTTCGTTCATAGTTCGTCGTCATCGTCGTCATTGATGAGCAAAAATTGTGAATAAGTGAACAATTTTGTATTTTTTTTTTTTTCATCGAAATTTCATTATGTTCGCTCGGATTTTGGGGAGGAGCGGAAAGTTAGTCGTAGTAGGAGAGCACGTGGTCAGTTTGTATGGGGTTTTATGTGGCACCATTCACTGTCTTTCCAATTGTATGGATAAAAGTGTACCTGGAATTTACCTGGTGTCGTTGCACAGGTATTCGGCAGCCATTGTTGTTCCAGCATGAAATATGCAGATTGTACCCTTGCTCAATGGGCCACCATCATATATAGATATATAACGTAATGAAATAAAATAAAATTCACTATAGTCATAATTCATGTGGTCACATGGTCACCACCTGAAGATTCTCATGGCATACCCTTCGTCATGCCGATAAATCGAACAAATTTTGACACGGATTTTCCAAAATTTTGCATCCCTCCATTCGTTCGGCCCTTGACAAACGCAAAAAATGGTCGTCCAAAGATTTAAACATTTTTTTCGAATCTGTTTATATTTAATTTTAAAATTTTGTAATTTTTCGATTTTTAATTTTCAATTTTTAATTTTTTTTTGATTGTTAATTTTTGTATGTTATTTGGAGACTTCGGTGGATGATACTTGATGCCAAAATTCAGCGATTCCTAATGAGGAAATTGCATGACAAATTTGAATTAATTCACTACGTAGTGATTTTGATTTTTTTGTTTCTTTGGTCGTGATTCGTAGGATCGCAGTTATGGAAAAATGCAATAATTAAGGAAGAATGCGCGCGCAGTAGGAAATGAAGGAAAAAAAAGGAGAGAAGAAATTGGCATACCGTCTGGGTTTTGCGGGAATACAAACGGCGTAGCTAAGAAATTCCTCGAGCAAATTGCACGTCTCCTTTTTTCACGAGAGCTCGGGTTGACTCGACCGCGAAGACAATTGAGAAATTATAGCGTTTATTGAGAGGAGTTTCATTTGCTTTTCGAGCGCGCGTGGTTCGTCCTTTTTTTTCCTATTTCCTATAATTATTATCATTATTTTTCATCCTCGTTATTATTAGCGGGAATTTTTTCTTTAATCCTAATAATTATCTTCATCATTATTTTTCTGGACTTATTACTTGCCTGCCTCGTTCTTTTTGTCCCCCTCGTCACAGCCTTATTTGTCGTCGATCGTCGTCGTATTATTATCTCGGAACTCCAACTCGGCACAACTTAATTGTCTTACCCGACTAAAAAAATAAATCTCTGACCCTCCCAACTTTACGATCTTCCGAAGAAAATCTTTTTCCGGCCAGCCAACCCGGACAAAGTCAACGAATTTGCTCAATTTTTTTTTCAATACATTTTTTTTAGTATTAGTTATTTAATTCTTATTTAATTTAATTTTAAATAATAATAATTTTAATAATTTAATTAATAATCCATTCGGATCGATTAATATTTAGATAATTATCTAAATACGAACGTTTGCAATTCTCCAAACCTTTCTTCAGGGTTTTCCTCAATTCTACTGATCAATAATAATTAACCTGATGCTTGAAGATTCGTGATGCAAATTTCGTTTTTTTTCTCGCCATTTATCGATTTTTCTTTTCATTTAATTTTTTCTTTCTGAGAAAATACTCCAATTTTTATTTCCCACAAACGTTCCGTACACTTTCACGTGAACTTTCGTGGTCGATCATTACCCGTAAATTTAGTTGTCTCGACACGTATGTGTGAAGAATAAATATAAGTAAAAAAAAATAAAACAATCGCTGGGTAAGATCACGAAGCGAGAAGTTCGAAGTTGGCGGAACGGGACGAGCGAGTGATCGTTCCCGATTTCGCCTCGTTAAAAATCTTCTCGGATGCTTTTCTACATAATTCCTTTTTTTTTGTTTCAATCGACGCCAAAAATTTCGATCCTTGCTCGAGATAATGAAAAAAAATATGTAAATGTCTACGGAAGAGAAAAAAAACATTCGATTAAAAAAGTGGTAATCGAATTTTATGGATTTTTGACCATGAAATAATTTTTTTCCCATTCGATTAATTTCAATTTTCATGCTGAAAATATTTTTTCAATCAATTTTTTTTGAGCTTGAGTTAATTTTTTAATTTTTCTATTAAAAAAAAACCGCTGACGTATTCGCAAATATTTGGAGTGAAAAAGAACCGTACCGATTGTACATCAGCACATCCGTTCTCGATCGCTCGCTCCACTGATTATAACATATTCTCTCTTGGCTGAATTTTCACGGCATACCTCCTGTTTATCGAAAGAAATCGATTTTTCGCTATTTATAGCAAGAAGCGTTAAAACGTGAATAACCATAGAAAAAAATGGATCGTATATACATTTTTACATATACATGATATCCCACAGCTAATGGTTCGAAGTGTAAACTCAAATGGAGGATAGAAATCCAAAGCGAAAAGTGTCAAGATCGATGAAAAAATTGGGTCGATTCTGAGGCTACTTTTTTAGGTTATTTTCAACGGGCTCCCAGAACTAAACTAATAGAGATGGAGAATACTCTCCAGGATCTTTTTCGTAGGAAATTTTATTGGCTATAAAATTGCTCCCTTTCACATTTGCTCTATCTCTAATCATTTCGAAGTTACACGCCATATAAAATTGACCTGTTGTCCAACTTGCATCATTAATAACTCTGCCAGACGGGGCGTGATGAAAAAACGTTACAAGACTTTTCGACTCTGATTTCGTGGCTGAACTGTACTTTTCATGTTGGACCATCGGTCGTGGGAGATCCTGTACATTTATGTGATGGTACAGTACTGGAAAACAGCGAGTGCGGAACGCTTTTAATTAAGCATTCTCGTTTGAGTAGTCTAGCCCAAGAAAAATACCGTTCGAGTCGTCCAAACATATTTACATGTAACATATTCCGAGGAAATTAAAATCCAACGATTACGAGAAAAAAAGAAAAAAAAATTACTGCGAATAATTGAAGAAAAAAAAAACGTTTAAAATTTTTTTTTTTTTGCCAAAAATTTAAAAGCTGATGATCCGATGAAAAATCTCCGAATAATTATGTAATTAATTAATAATAATATTAATAATTGATTAATTAATAAATAACGAATAATTATTTAATTTCCTTCGACTTCAGGGACCAAGTGTGTTCATGGGCTCGTAAAAAGTGAAAAAATTTTTAAAAAAAATTGACGAAAGTATTTCAACAATGGGTTCACACCTGTTGCAGCGAATAAATGTTCTCACGTTCCGATTAAGGGATATTTCATAAAGATTTTTAATCAGTTCGCTGTAATTGCAAATTAAGAGATAATTTGAAGTTTTTTGTTTTGTTTTGTTTTTCGTTAATATCGAAAATTTGGGGGTTCACGATTTATTAAAAAATCCCACGCTCCCAATTGGGAGGTTGAAACTTCCCTGAAAGGTTAAGAGGAGTAGCATCATCGATGGGAATAAGACAAGCCAGGCGTGGGAGAGAAATCTCCGGAAATATGTTCCGGAGGAAAAAAAAATGTAATAGCCAAAAGTGAGAGATCGGAGGCGCGTATTTTCAGAGCTGAAGGGAAAAATTGATGCACGGAAGTGAAAAGAACGGAAGAGAGAAAGCTCGATAGTCGGTATGGGAAAGTCAAAGCGAGAAAGGAGAGATGGATATGAAGATCCTTCTCGCCAAGGATCAACCTGGCTAATATCCCAACAGCAGATGCGATCCTGCGAACAACCCTCGCCGCCTTAACCCTTTCTCCCTTTTTTTTCTGCATCGTTTTCATCTTACTTAATTCTCTTTGGCCTCGTAGATTCGGTTCCTGAGGCTCGAGTTATTTTTCGTCCCTTTGCAATTATTTAAAACGATTAATTGATTTTCAATCATTTTTATTTGAATCATTTTAATTCGAATAATTTCATTTATTCATTTTTCAATATTATTTATTCTATAAATTATATAAATCATAAATTATTATTCAATGTAATTGATCGATTAATCGATCGATTTTTTCTTCCCATTTTTTGAATCTTTCTCAGACTCTCGATTTTTCAAATTTTCTTGAAAAAAAAAAAAAAAAAAATTGTTTTTTTTCGTTTTTAAAAATGATTGAGACTCAAATTTTTTCCTTCCACGCCACGCAGGCAGGTGTCACAGTTTTTAAGAACGACCCCGATGGACCAGGAAATTCCAAACTTCCGGTAATTCGCTTCCCCAGTCATCCACGATAAATTCAATATTGTTTTATTTTTTTGTGCCTCGCTCCCTCGACCTCGGCCACCGTCTTCCTCTGTTATTCCCTCGACTATCTCTTTTAGGACGAAAAATAAAAGTGGACAAATACTACATGGCGGAAATGGCAAGTCCCGAAACACCGGCAGGACCAACATGAGCAAACTTCCTCTCCTTCTTGCCCTCTCTGGAGAGCAACAAAACTAGTTTAAAGAAAAAACGACATTGAAATACACGAGGGAGAAATAACTGGTGTAGAAAAAACCTGTATATCTCTAAACTCTGGATTACTATACAAACATGCCCGAGGCATACATTAAGGACGAACATATGAATGCATTCTCACGCGATTCCGATACGTGCACACTAAAAATGTGCAATGCGCCACGAGATATTTCTCGCAGTCGCTATATTTGCTGTTAATTTAAAAAAATATTTCAAAAAATTCACCAACTCTCAATTTTTTGCCAAATTTTTCGTTAAAAAAGAAGAAAAAAAATATCAAATTCATGAAAATTTCGAAAAACCTTTCCTCACCAATTCTGGGTTATTACTTCTTCCTGTGAATGACCATTCAGAAGAGAAGAAGAAAAAAATTTGAATAAAATTTTTTTTAAAGACAAAATTTTGACTTTTTTTGTTTGTTTTTGTTTTTTGTTTTTTTTTTTTATGGAAATCCCATCAGTCAGCCAAAGCATCGATTCACCGTCTCGCATGAGTATCCTTCGGCCAGGAAGAGGACGAAAAGGACGAAGAAGAGTTTAGTGTATGAGGAGGAGGTCGAGTCAGGTAGTAAGGTGGGCCTCATATATTTTTGGGTTTGGGTTAAGTGCATACAGCATGGAAATACACGTGATTCGCGGCTCGCTGCTCCATCTCCTTCTCTCTTTCTTCCTCATTCGTCTATATAACAGCGTGGGAAGCTCCGGCAGCTGAGAGCTTCAGGGCCTGTTGGCTGTCCCTGATGCCTATATAACATAAAACCTTCAAGGAACACCCGAAAAAGCATCAGGCGGCTGCTGCTTCTTCCTCTCCCAATATATCTATATACATCCATCTAAATATACATATATATTTAGCTGCTACTTCCTCTTGATCCGTGGGATTTATTCTCGCGATTCCACCGTCAAAAACTTGCACTTTTTTCAATTCGATTAAACCAAAAAGATCGTAGGACGAATTTATTTTTCAAACAAATTTTTTAAAATATTTTTTTTTTCAATTTTCGACATAAATGATTATTAATAAATCTAATTTTTGGGCTTGGTTCATTTATTTTTCGGCATTGATTAATTATCGACCGCAATGAATTGGAATTTCGATGAATTTTCAACAAGTCTCCTTCACCTTTATACGATCAAATTTATTCTATTTTTTGAACACGTTTTTCCTATTTTTATTCAATTTATTTAATCATTAATTCAAATAAATGGAAAATTTCATTTAGATTCAAAAAATTTCATTGATTATATTGAAAATCTCATAAAAAATTGAATTATTTTAATTCAACTCAATTTACATATTTTTCCTATTAAAATGAGAAAGACTTTGAATTAATTTAATTCCATTTTTCATCCAATTTATTTCATTTAATGTAATTTAATTTTAAATTGAATTAATTTTACCTGAAAATCGAGGAAATTCAATTTTGAAATTAATCGATTGAATTGATTGGATGGATTTAATTAAAAAATTAAATTAAATTAATTTTATAATCAATTTTTAAATGTTTGTCGTTGAATCTCGATCAATTTTTCGTTTAAATCCTCGCTGGCTAATTGTTCAACGATTTTTCGAGAAACTGTGGAAAAAAAACTTCAACTACAATCTCAGAAGGCTTGGGGAAAAAAAGAAAAACCGTTGGTAGTTTGGAACCGGTCTCAGGAGCTTGTCTCGATTTATTTATCGATCGTACAGGATGATGAATCGTCCACTAGAAAAACGGTCACCGGGTCGACTCGGTATCGATTGGTTCGCTGTTCCCCTGGCCCAATCGAAAAATCCACAAAAAAGAAGGCCTCAAGGGCAAAAGGTGCAAAAATGGCTACTGTGTTTATTCACCCAAATATTGACTCGTATATGCAATGTTTATTTTTCTCCAAGATCCCCCATAGGTACGAGCGAATTTCTATAAATCTCAGACGCACGAGAGTCACAATGAGATTCAATGAATTCGTCACAGGATTTAAAGAGCAAGCTGTGGAAAGATTCCTCCAACAAACTCGTAACTTTAGCCCTTAAAAACGAGGCAGCTCGTGAGGATTCTCCAAGGGATGAAAATTCTACACTTTATAGATTTTCCAAGCTGAGAAGGGTCCAACATATCCATCTGTGTCTACTATTGATATTTATTTACCACCCTGCGATTCAGTCTCTGTTTACTTTGGAATTTGTACAATGAAAAGTCCTGGGGGGTGTCGACACGATTAATTCGTCACGAAATAATCAGAAACACTCGGTCTCGGAAGCGACCCAGAGTTATAGGCACGAGAAGGACCTCAAAGTCTCCGTTTTTTTTTCGTAACTGAATTTTCGTTTCTTTTTTGTTAATGAAAAAAAAAATAAAAATTTCATTTCAATTTTTTCATTTTTTATTTTAGTTGATCGTAATTTTTTTTTCATAAAAATCCTAGGACCCCAAATTTTGTTTGCAATTTTTGGAATTCAGATGAAAATTACGAAGAATTTGGATCGATTTTGTTTTTTTTTTTAATTTTTTATTAAAATAGATCACTGTGTAGATTATTGGCATTTTAAAATGCTTACGAGTGTGGGAGCCATGGATGCAGGACGCCATGGCGACATCCTGTCCCTTGAACTCCCCCCCTCCCCTTAACCACCCGAAAAATTGAATGGTCGTAAAGAGAGAAGAAAAGAGATTTAATTGTTCGAGTTCCTGTTCAAACAGTGGGATTATAAAATTCGGATGGTGGAGAAGAATTCGTGAAGGGAACGAGCATTAAGAGGACGAGACGCAAAGAAAATATTCAATATTTTCATTGACGTTTTTCTTGTTTTTGTTTTTCAATCATCCTTTTTTTTCGAGCCAATTAATTTTTTACCTATCGTTTTATCAATACATTTTAATTCTTAATGAAAATGATGGGTTTCGTCCCAAAAATGAAAAAATTTCGGAATGTAACGAGAAATATCGATTTTTATTGATAATTTATTTCATATTTAAAATGATGGCAAATTTTTCGGGCCAATTTTTTTTTCGGGGACAAAAACCGGAGTCACAATTTCATGTGAATATAAATAACGAGCTTTGGCAATGACGAAAAAAATTTCGATGCATTTCAACGATGCAAACTTCAACGCCATAAGAAAATAATAATTCGTTACTGACTCACGTTGGGCACGAGGAGTGTTTGTCACACTTTTATCTGCCAATTAATATTCTGGTTATTTTTTGCTGGAGCATTGGAGAAAGTTTGAAAATAATGAGAAAAAATTGGCTGGAGAATAAAAAAAATGTTAAGGCAATTAAATAAATGAAAGAAAAAAAAACAAAAAAAAAATTGATCGAAGGATGCGAAAAAAAAGCACGAAGACGAAACGTGGTGGCAGGAAGTTGGCTGATTCTACGTTCCTTCCTTCTCTTTATCAATCTACATGCTGAACGCTGCATTTGGCTGGCAAAGGAGAAGCAAAGGGCGTCGTTTTCACGAAAGGAAGGGGCCAAGGGGCCGGGGAAGTTGAGGCCCTGCGAAAAGGCACCTAAAAAATGAATAATAATAATAAAAAGTGCTTCCTTCCGTTCATCTCGTTCGGGTATACGTGTAAAAGTATAGTTGGATCTTGCATCTGGTCGGGGTCCAATTGCTGTGGTTTGTTGGGCCTCAGGGCCCTTCGGCAATCGACCTGGCGCTCCTTCATCCTCCCACCATTTTCTCGTCTCATCTTTTCGTCCTTTTACATATGTAAAACCGGAAATATCCGGTCTACGCTTCGACATATATATAGAAAAAATAAATAAAACAAAAATATACAGGGTGCTCCGCTTTAATTAATTAATTAATTATTTTAAGCTGATGAGACAATTTTGCTTTTGCTTTTCGATTGAAAAATTGCAAAACCCGATGAAAATTATTTTCAATTTTCAATTAAATTCAGCGCGACACTGAAACTTTTTTATTGCTTCGAAAAAGTGTTGAGAAAGGCAAAGAAAAATTCAAAAATTTTATCACGTTTTTATAAATGTCTCAAAATTTTGAGAACTGTGAATAATTTTTTTTTTTCTTCGACTATTCTGTTCGTCAAGTTTTGAAATGATGATCGATATCGATAAAAATGTCTCACCCGTTATATAAAATATTTGGGGATGTGAAAAATCCGGCAGCAGGCTTTTTGTAATTTTTAATAGACCGGGAGGGGGCTAGCAGGTAGGAGAGAGGCGTGGATGAATTCGGAAGGCTCGATATTCTCCATTTCTTGGGCTCCTCTCGTTTTTTTTCTTCTTTTTCATCAACCAAAAGGTGAGCCCTCCATTAAATTCATCCATTCAGCTAACGCAAAACCTTGAAAATCCTCCGACTCGTTATTCCCAGACAGTGATCGACAATTTCATTGAGCACAACGATCGATTTCACTTACGAAACGAATAATTCGTCATTTCTCATTTTTTAAGATAAAAAAATTGAAAAAAAAGAAGAAAAAGAATGAATAACATTAAAAAACCAAAAGCGAACAATTTCAAGTCCGTAAAAAAAAAAAAAAACACTTTGAATCGCCAATTTGACCCAAAAATCGTAAATAAATAAATTTTTCGTTAAAAAAAAAGACAAAAACCAACAATCGATCTGTTTGGTGATGCGGCGTTTCCGCTGCTCGTTTCCTCGTAACACGCACCGGCGCTACTCTCGTGTTGAATGAACGAGCTCGAGAGGATTCAAGAATGACAAAAAGACACTGGACCCGAGCGAAGCTGCGTGTGTGCGAAGAGAAAGAGAGAAGGAAGAATCGCGGGGGAGTGCGGTTCGAGGGAAAGAGAAAAAAGTTTGGTCCGTATATCTATGGACACGAGAGAGGCGGAAGTGGCCCGTAAAGCGGGACGTTCCGACCACCTTCGCTTCCGCTATATTGAGACCGAAAGACGACCACCTCGTCTCTTCCTTCTCCCTCACGGCTTTAGCCCCTCGCCCACTCGCTGCCGCGTACTTCCTCATAAGGCTCGATGCACTTTCGGAATAATTTATTGAAAAATCTTTTTTTCAATAATTTCCAAAATTCGCAGGATCGAAAAGTCTAAAGTGATTGAAACAAAAAATTCAAATGTTCTGGTCATCGAAAAATACGAAATTTATTAATTTTTCAAATTCTTTTCGTGACCAAACGATTTTTTCTTCAATTTTTAAGATTTTTTGTTTCTCCTTACTTTGAATTGAGAACAAATTAGTATGAAAGAAAATGAGACAATTTTTGTGTCTCGCTCGTAACGCTCGATGCACTTTCTCGAGAATAACTCGAAAAAACATTTTTTCTATAGTTTCTCCATTTTTCAGGATCCAGAAGTGAAAGTTAATTGAAAATAAAAAAATCAAAATGTTTTTGGTAATTGAAAAATACGAAATTCATTAATGTTTTTTTTATTATTTCCGTCGCCAAACGATTTTTTCTTCCATTTTTAAAATTTTTTGCCTGAAAATTGATTTTAAAAAAATTACAATGTTTTTTGTAATGAAAAAAATAAGACATTCATTCACTTTTGCTTGCCCATAGAGGAAGCTATGTGACGGTGAAATTTGTTTTTTCCAGATTTTAAATTATTTTTTAATTTTATTCATTTTTTCTTCGATTTTCTGGTTTTTTTTTCAAATTTTTTCCATTTTTAAATAAAAGCAAACGAGTGCGGAAAAGAATGAGAAGAATTTGGTGTCTCCCTCGGTGAGAGCACAGTGCGATCGTCATCTGGTCGAATAGTGCACCTTCTTTTCGATGCCATAACAAAGTAAATAAAGAAAAAAGGATAAAAATGATGAAATGTTTTTGAAAAAGAAGAGAATATAAATGTTGCTTCCATTGTTGTTGTTTGTGTGGCTTTCCTTGGCAGTTCGGGTCCCACGTAGTGGCGACCACTTGCCCGGATATAAAGACACGTCCGCGCGGTACATTGTGTGTAAGTTTTGTGTATGAGTTTGTGTGTTTTTTTTCTCTGGCCCACATTCTTCTCCCTTGATGCTTTTATCTTTTGTTTTATTTTTCATTGAAATTCTGCCTCGCACTCTTAACCTCTTCGTTGCTGCGAGGACTACAAAGTCCTGCTCGTCCTCTGTGTTATTGTGGGCATGAGGTTTCGTGGCCATGGGGATGAGACGACTTCCGGTTTATGATGGAAATCAATGTCAGGAGGATTTTTTCATGATTTTCTAAATTTCGCGAGTGTCTTTGAGGCTCGGGCGTTGGGACTGAGGTCGAGGGATTCGTAGAAAAATTTTTCCCGAGCCCGGAAGCTGGAGCGACTTTTTTTACGACTCGGGAGCTGCTTCCGTTCGAGTTTCGCTTTGATGGGGAGAGTGGATGATTATTCTTATGGGGGACATTGATATCGTAAGATTTAGTAATTGCGACACGTTCCTGTCACATTTCTGTGTGGCCTCTGGCGTCTCTTTCCTCGTGTCTTTATTTTCTTAATCGTTGAGGATAAAAATGGCCGCCAAAGGGAGGGACTTCCGGTCGCGTGGCACGAGACTCCCTCGTGGTATTTAAGCTCCCACAATTTTTCCAAAAATCTCGACGTTTCGATTCAATCTCTGAAAAGCGAAAGGTCGAAAAACGTGTTCGTCCTCTCGACGACTTTCAAAATTCTTTTATTCACCTTTTTGGGTGGCATCGGAGCCACACAACCAACTTTTTATTTTTCCTCAACGAAGAGAGCCTCGGAAGAGCCTCTTAACATTACAATAAGATACACGAATTCAAAATACGCGACATGGAAATCGTACGGTAGAGAAAAAATCATTTCCCACACACGAACACGAGGAGACGTCGACACGTCTCGTACGTGACACGAATTAATCGTCCTAATGATGACCATTTTCTCTTAGGCTCCTTATACCTTCACAAGCCCCAACAAATCGTAGATGGGCTGGGGAGAGAGAAAATGCAAGAATTCTTTTCAAATTTGAGTCAAAAGATGTGAAAAAAAAAACAAAAAAAACGACGCGAAAAATCCATTTTTTTTTCAATTCTTTTTTAATGTGAAAAAAAATCGAGGAAAAACAATGAAAATGTGAGGAATTACCAGCACTCGTGCGCCTGATCGTTTCTCGCCGGGCCTTTCCCCTTTTTCGATCGTTCGAGATGCACGTGGCAAAGAGCGTTTTTGGTTGAAGGCGAGAAGAGAGCATATATAAAAGGCAAGGTGGTCATCGAGGACTTGTCCACAGAGCGAGAGAGGAGCCCAAAAACACCTGACGAATCGGTCTCTGCTTCTGGTCTTCTCATCCTCGATCTCGTCTCATCGAGAAATTAATTATAAAACGTAGCAAGAATATGATATTCTTTGACTTTTTGCGTTCCATTCAACCGGGAAGATGTTTTGAAATATTGAAAAATTTAGTTTCTTTGATTTCTTCATTTTATTTTATTTCATTTATTAAAATTCATTTAATTGAAAATATTAAAAAAAAAAAAAAAATTTCATTCATTCATTTATTTTTATTTATTTTCTGGAGTCTCTGGAGTCGTTGAAAAATGGAAGAATGGCCAAAAAGCGATGGAAAGCTTTTTTTTTATTTTTCGCATCCACATACGTAATCGGCGACTGAAAAAACTTGCCCGAGACGAATTTCACGTTGATTGCATCTCCAACAATAAAAATAGAGCGATTTAAAAGGGTTTAGACTCCTGGAAGGATTTTTCTCTGCCGAAGAAAAGGCCAGGACAAGGGGGAGAATGGTCCAGAAGAAAAATTGCAAAAGAGGCTATTAATTTTCAATGATCCGAAGCAAAAGCAAAAGAGAAGTAACAGAAGGCCCGGCTGTGAGTCTCCGCGAAGCAAGAAAATGCTCAAAAGTCAGGCTGCTGTTGCTCCTGCTGGCCTCCTTAGTTCTTTCTTCTTGCACCATTCGGTCTCTCTCCTTCTCTCTACCGCCAGCACTTTTGACGCTTATCTGCAAACCTTTGGAGCGTCTTCTTCGTGGCTCCTGCTGCATGCCCCGAAAACCAAGCAGCAGGCTCCTTCAGCCTCTCGTCTCTCCAAATCTTACTCGGATTATATATATATATGTGCATCTATAGGAAACTCCATAAAATACATATATACATGGACGCGCCACATATCTCGCTCTTTCTTTCGTAGCCCGAGGAAGAAAACCCGAACAACAGATGCTGCCTCTTTCGGACAATCTGCAGCAGGTAATCCGGAGCTCCTTGCCAGCCTTCCCTTTTTTCTTCTATTTCTTTTCCCTCTCTCGCTCATCTTTCTTCTTCTTTCTTTTTGCCTCCAGATGCAAATCGAAGATGCTGATTCCAATCCTCGCGATCAATCTCATGGAAACGCAGCGAGAAAAAAAATGGTTTAACTTGATAGGAAAAAATACGAATTGTAGGGCATTTTGAAATTTTCAAAAAAATCTTATCGACGCTCTAATTTCTCCAAATTTTCAGATTTGTTGCTCTTTTTTTTTTTTATCGATAGAGTATCGTAATAGGAAGGTTCGTATTAAATTTGGGGAATATCGGTCGAACGGTTTAAATTTTATGATTTTTCGAATTTAACGAAAATGTGAGATTTTTGAAAAATCTTCCAACCGCAGTAGTTTTTGCAAATTTTGTAAAATGTTGTCTACAAGTTTGTACTCACTCTTTAATTTCTAGAAAACTTGACAACATTTTTTCTTCTCCTCGAAATAGGAAAAAAAAAAGTGAAATAAAAAGAACATTTGAATTCAGCGTGAATGGTGAATTTTGGGAAGAAAAGATTTGACAGTTCGATCGAATTTTGGGTCGAAAAATGTTGAGATTTCTTGGAGTAATTAAAAAATTTAAAAAACGGTGGCATCGCATCGGAAAAGACGAGGTTTTCGGGGCCGAAGAAAAAAAAAGAAAAGAATAGAGCATTCGTTGGTTCGAGGTTGAAAAACAGCAGCTGCAAGGAGCGATTTACATACATAGATATATTCTCGAGTCGGCGGTTGTCCATCGAGAGCTGGTGCGCCATGGCAGGGTCACGAAAAGATTATAATCCTCCAAGTATTGGTGTGTCAGTGAAAAAATTCTTTTTACAGATATGCGAGTCGATCGAGTCGGAGGGCTTCGTGCATTTTCGGTCATTTTCGTACGCGTGGCGTTCGTACGTCCTTTTTTCCCACTCCCACTCATTGTGCTCGCTGGATGACTTTTTTGCGAGCGATGGGCCTGACGCCCGGCCGGAGTCCCTTGGCACTCGGTTCGCTCTCTCCTCGAGCAGGGCCTCGGGAATGGACATTTTTTCAACTCCCAGACTCGAGCCTCCCAGAACGATAAATTCGTCCTTGGACCTTCCAATAATTTTCACAATTTTTATAAATAATCTCATTCTTCTATTTCAGCCGATAAAAAAACTGTACGAATCCTGTGACCTTGGGAATCTTTCGATCGTCAAGGTCAAGGTCAACTATGATTTTTTGCTAAATTTTTAAAATTTACATTTTCCAACAATGTCCAAATTTCTTAAATTTTAATTTTCCAAACATTTTCAAGCTTTTTTTATTTTTATTTCCCCTAAAATTTCTCCATTTTCTTACATTTTTTTCATTCAAATTTTACAACATTTCCCAATTTTATTTTATTCCAAATGCCCCACGATATTGTTCCAATTATTTTTTCAAGAGCCTGAACCGACTCGAGAAATCCCATCGCGATTAACACTCTGGATTACGCCCTCGAAAATGATCTCAAATCGTACGATTACAAGAATCCCCTTAATTTAATGTGTCGGATGAAAAAAAAAAAGAGAATGGACGAATTTTCGTTTGACAAAGGAAAAGTCGTTTCATTTTGCACTCGGCACTCTCAAGGGATTTATGAGAATTTATTTGTTCGTCGGGCGTAAACTCTCTCGCGTATTCCGAATCACGTCAGCCACGAAATAAAAAGAATAAAAGTGATTAATCGTTATTTCGCGATTGCCAAACTAAAAACAAATATATATATGCGCACGTGCTCGGTTTTTTCACAATGCCAACTCGAAATTCTTAAGTCAACGAACGCATTGACCATCACGAAATACGTGTACGCGACAGACACGTCTCTTTTTTATTCGACAAAGGGCTTCTTCGAATAAAAGAAACTTACGAACCGGCGCTGGCGCCGTTTCGAAATTCTAACCGACGACAAAAAATAAAAAGAGCGAATATTTTTCCACTAAATTGTCGTGAAAAATGAGGGAAAAATATTGATTAATTTGAATTTTCCATTTTCCAGTAAAATCAGGCACAAAAATAATTTATCGTGCAGATAAAAATGAGATTTGATAAGAATTGGATCGAAAAATTTTATTTAAAGTTTGCAAATTCAAAACGACCATTAAAAAAATCAGCCCAAATATTTTCAATGAAATATTGTGAAAAATATGAAGGAAATATTTTGATAAATAAGAATTTTTCATTTTCCAGTGAAAATCGGGGGCGGAGATCATTTATTGTCGAGACAAAAATCAGATTTGATAAGAATTGAATGGAAAGATTTTGTTGACAAGTTTCCAAATTCGAGGCAACGATAAAAAGGAGCGAAAATTTGTTCACTAAATTGTCGTTAAAAATAAGTAGAAAATTTTCATTAATAAGAATTTTTATTTCATTATTTTAATTTAAGAGAAAAAAATGAGGGACGATCGATTTTTCCTTAAAAAATGCAGTTTCAAGGCAATTTTTGTTGCTAAAGATGTTTGAGAGTTTCGAAAAGCTGAGACATCGAGACGAAGGAATCAAAAGCGATTGGATCGAGAGCGACAAACTAAAAATTCATCACGACGCTCGTGCGTAAGGTTTTTTTTCTTAATTCGAGGACTTTCGTATTTCTGAAAAAACCCGAAGAATCTTTTGTCGTTCGTTTAATTGCAATTAATTATTCTACCAAGTGTCTGGGCGGTGATTCATTCGTAAGGTTAAGGAAAGACAAGCCGAAGTATTGAGGCGATAGGAGGAAGAATAAAAAGAAGAATGAAGAATAATTCTTTTCTTGGATGTACGAACGAGTGAGTCATGGGAGCGTGCCACGATTTTTTCCCTTTCATTTTCCCCAAATAATCGCATCAGATTTTTATTCAATCGGAATCGTCATAGATTTTTTTTCCTCACGCGACTGGGCAACATGGGCCACAGCTTCGTTGTCGTTCCCATCAAATTAGAATGTGAATGTCTTTGCATGTGGGTGGAGACTAATGATCGGGCCGAGACCCAAAAAAAACTGCCAAATTCATTTTTTTTTCTTCTCCCGAATAAAAATCCAATTTCCAGAAAAAAAAATGTCCAAATAATTTTTCCTCGGGCAATAAATAAAGAAATAAAAAATTCCAGAACTCGGGGCTGGAAAAATCGTGTGTTCGATGATTTTTCGACGTGAAGACATTTTGGAAAATGAATTGCAAGAAAAATTGACAAATTTAAAATTTTTTTTTTTTCCCTCTCAATGTTTTGACAAAGGCATATGGCCTCGTGTGAGTAATGCAAGAAAGAGAATAAGAGAAAAGCAGCCCTCGTGTATATACGAAGTGCCATGCACGAGGTACGAAGGGCATGAGGGTTGCCCAAGGAGGGGGGGGGGCAAGTATGAATGAAAAAGTAAACGGAATGGGAGAGAGAGTGAGATGGAGTGGGCGGGGAGGTGAGGAGGAGGAGGAGGAAGAGGATAAAGCGAGGTGGAGTCGCGTGACGGATTCACGTGTTGTTCGACCTCGCTCGCCAAAGAGACTTTTCCATCGTACGCGATAAAATAAACACGCACTCGTTTCATAAAATAGCGAGGGAGTCAAAAAATGGTCAAAAAAAGAAAAAAAAAAATTACAAAAACGAAAAAAAAAAAAAAAAAAAAAAAAAAAAAATAAAAAAAAAAAAAAAAAAAAAAAAAAAAAAAAAAAAAAAAAAAAAAAAAAAAAATTACAAAAACGAAAAAAAATGGAAAAAATTTCATTTTTTCTTAAAAATTCAAATTTACACGAATATAAAAATAATTAAATAAATAAATAAAGAAAAAAATTGTCGGGAGCTCGCAGAGCCTCGTATTGGTAAACAAAATTTTAATCCGAAAATTGAAACGATCAACAAAAACATGGCAAAAACTGAGCCCCAGAAAAATGAAAGGAAATAATGCAAAATATAAACTACTCGTGGCAAGCCAGGCCGGAAGTGGTCCCATCTGGCTCCCCCGGACGGCCTGACCTGTTGAACCACCTCGCGACCGGAAGTCTCTTTTATATACTCATATATTTATGTACAGGTATATTGTTACGTATCAATAATAAATGTAGATCAAGACCAACACCGCGTGCAATAACAAGTGCCATTTTTTCTATTTTCTTCCCCCCATTTTCGGAGTTAATTCATTTTTTTTTTATTTGCAAATTTCAATTTGTAGCTTTTTTTTCTTTTTGCATTTGAATTATAGAATTTTGACGACTTTCTTAGAACTAGAACTTCTTATATATATATATATATATATATA